>LTAE01013111.1:1683-12972 GCA_001647135.1 Pontederia paniculata
AATAGTATCATTTGATCACTACTAGCATATGAGCCCTAATTTGACCATGAAGCATACACATAGTTCATAAACATATTAGAGACAATTTCAGCATGATCACATAACAATTTGTCAATCAATTACAGCATACAACTTACTCTAGTTGTAGCTTACAATTCGACAATTTTGCATTGGCCAAATGACCAATGCAAGGATCCATTTACATACCTCTATTTCCTACTTCCCTCTCTTTCTCCCTTGTTCTTCTTCTTCTTTTCCCTTCTTCAAGTGCTAGCAGCCCCCTCCCTTGGAGTTGTCCTCAAAGCTTGATCTTCGCTTTGCTGATTTGCAGCTGAAACAATTTGATCAAGGCTTCAATTTTCGGATTTAGGGTTCTAGGGCTGAGTTTACTATGTAGCAAACACTCAAATGAGGGAAAAAGTGTTAACAATTCTGGTGGATGACTTATATAGCAAGAGAGGAGAGAGAGTGAGTGGAAATGGGGGTCCAATGAACTCTTGACACGTGGCTGCTGCCCCCCTTCTTTTTCTATTTCTTTTTCTATTTCTTTTTCTCATTTTCTTTTCTGTTTTCTTTTTAATTTGGGCAGATATTACAGCCAATGTTTCTACTAACACATGTGACTCATTTTCTTTTTAATCAAATATTTTATGTCAACTTGGAAAAATTGCTTAATATGAAAGGCTTCAACAAGTGGATTAATCATCTAGCTACAACATTAACCAAGAATCACGCATGAAAGTAGTGACTCCTAAAAAAGACTAGATTAATTAAAATAATTTGAACATATAATATTAAATTAAATATGTTATTAATAATTTTAAAAGTTTAAACCGATAAAAAGAATAATATTTTTATATAGTCATTGGTTTAATCCAAAGTGTAACATGTGGACAAGATAGGAAGAACATTAATTATTAATACGAGCAACATCGATGTTTAAATTTAAAATTTTTAATTCTTATACCATGTTAAATGAAATATGATATTAATAACTTTTAAAAAAATAAACATCTTTATATTTGTATTTTTAACATATAATTTCGTTATGATTTCTTAATGCATATAATTTAACACCTATCTGAATTCAATTCTAAAGTATTCTTTAATGATTTCGATGTCTAAATTTATTATGCAATTTACAAGATATTCTAGAACTTTGTAATTTACGATGCAGTATATAACGTGAAGTATGTTTTTTTTTCTTAATTTAAATTTAAATATGTACGCATGATCTAGTCAGAACCCAAAGAAAAATATACTTGCGATGCTATTAGCTTTTGAGTCAAAAGGCAGAGTTATTTGCACGCACTCTCTAGTAAAACATGACTGCTGTGAGCATTTGTTAAATGGTGACCATCGTGGTGGTCACTTGGAACAGACTCTCCATGCTCGTTCAAATGGAGCCGAAAGGAGCACTCCAACGCTCGGATCTCACGGGATGACACGAGAGGGATGCGGAGCCACGGAAAACGTGGCAACAACGTGGTAGGGATGGATTCAGTGGAGCAAAAGCGCCTATTAAGGGCTTTCCTCGTCTAGCAAAAGTGACCACCCGAAGGGAGCCCCTAATTGTTATTATTTTTTCTTCTATCAGAGCTCGGTTCCGAGGATCGCGTTCGTCTTAATTTGTTCATTGTTTTAAGTTGTTGTTCGCTGCCGTCAATTTGATTTGTTTCCTCACCGTTTATTCGCCTTCAATTTAACCACCCTGCTGTCGCAGTTTTTATTGAAATTTTTAATCATTACCATAGTATATCTATAGAAATATTATTTGATATCTAAATGATCTTAAGATTTGTTGTATAAAGTTGTTAAAATATACATTTTTTTAATTTCAGAAATTATCGTTCATTTTAAGCTGTAAGCACAATATTTTTTGTTAAATTTGGAATTGTTCGGCAGTTCCAATCTCGTAATTTTTTTAGCATATTGTGATTATTTTTTTTTAAAAAAATTCGTCAATTATTATTTTACAATCACATTGACTAATTTCGTATAATTTATTTGTTGACAATCCTTCTGTATGATTTATTATCATTAATCCCGCCACATATTTTGCGATCGATTTTTAATTATTTTTCCGCCGTTAATTATTTCTCTTCTGGACCGATTGCCCCCTATAATTTATCTTTTATAATCTCAATTCTCCATCTCGATCTGATTTATTTTAATTTCACTCGTTCATCGTTGAAGTTAATCTATTTTTATTCTAGTTGTTCATAATCTTTTGGATTTAATATTGTCAGTTTATTCACGTTTTTCAATCTGATTTGTTTTTAAATCCCAGCTGCACATGTATAGATTGTAATCTCGGCCGTTGAAAATTCTAAGTTGATCTTTTATAATTTGTGCAGTTCATTTGTGATATCTTAATCCGAACTGTTCATTTTCATTAGTTATAAGCTTTTAATTTTCTGCCGTTTATTTTTTTTATCTTTCGATCTGATCTTAGTCGGTCTTCTGTGTTTTGATCTGTACATTTTTTAAAATCCATTTGATCTCAGTCATACAAAGTATTATATGCCCCCTTTTTTCTTCCTAAGCCTATTAAACTTTGAGACAATTCTGCATCCCTACTGATTTTTTTTTGCGATTTTATTCCTTTTTTTTAAAATTATATTTTTATGAAAATTATTAAAGGACATTTTTGAAAACATTCCATTTTCTGTAAATTATTTTAGTTTTCTAAAAATTAATTTCCCAGAAATTTTTTTTGAATTTATTTTATTTTTGAAAATTATTCAAAGTTTTTTATTTTAAAAAAATATTTAAAGAAGTTTTATTTTCAAAAATTATTTTATTTTCTGAAAATATTTTATTATCTGAAATTATTTAAAGAAGTTTTATTTTTGGAAATTATTTTATTTTCTGAAAATTATTTAAAGATTTTTTTTGAAAATTATTTAAAGAAGTATTTTTCGAAAATAATTTTAATTTCTGAAAATTATTTATTTTCTGAAAATTGTTCAAAGAAGTTTTATTTTCTGAAAATTATTTTAAAAAAAGTTTTATTTTTTGAAAATTATTTAAAGATTTTTTTGGAAATCATTTTTATTTTCTAAAATTATTAAAGGATATTTTTTATTTTCAATTCTAAGATTACTAAAATATTACATATATATATTTAAAATATTCCTTAGATCTACCATTTTTAGCAATCAATTGAATATTATATATTGACTAATTTGTATTTACATCAGACAAATTAAAAATAACACTTCAATGATTATTGCTGGTGAAATGACAAGGATGAAACGTCTTACTGGCGTTAACTATGGCATGTGTCACATGGAAGTTAGGTTTGGACTGATCCATGAGAATCAGGATGAGTACATTGAATCTACTGCTCCCAAGCTTTCTGAGGGAGTCACAAATGAACAAAGGAATGTCGAAGAAAAAAAAAGGAGCAATGAGAGAAGAATGATAGAAAAGCAAAAAACCTTTATATTGATACATATAGAGGATAATCTCATCAGGGTATTTGAGAATCATCAAAGGACACATGATTTATAAGAAGCGTTTAAAGACAAATATGATGATAAAACTAATACTAATGTTCAACTTCTCTTGTATAACTATAATTCCTACAAGACGCAGGAAACTGATAATGTAATAGATCATGAAAACAAGATGATAGTGATGGCTAAAGACTTAGCCTCCGCAGGGACAGTCCTACCAAAAACTTTGCAGGTGACAACGATGCTGAATAGCTTGTCATCTTCATTCGACGTGGCTGTCACAAAACTGGGACTTAACAGAACAGTTAAGTCGGTCACAGACCTGCCAGCCCAGTTAGCCATAGAGCAAAATATGACTAAGAACATAAATAAGGTGGAGATATTTGAAACCGAAGAGGTGGAAGAAGAAGAAGCAAACGCCGCACTCCATCGGAAGAATCTATGACCAAACAAGAATCCGTTTAAAGGACGCATAAAGACAACAAAAGGAGCTTGTTTTAACTGTGGAAAGTTTAGACAATTCAAATCCAGTTGCCCCAGAGTAAAGAAGTCGGGTTAGAATATGACCCCGCAAAGAAAAGGCCCTAACAGGATCGAGTTCGCTGGAGCCGTCGAGTGCAATGCTTCAACGAGAGATATTGAAGGATGGTGGATCGACTCTGGTGCAACCCGCCACATTATGAAGACCAAAGAAAACCTAGTGGACTTCAAAGAGTTGAAGGCTGGAGAACAGAGGATATTTACGGGGAACAACACCTATCTAGACGTTGAAGGTGTTGAAAAATATAGGTTGGATATGAGGGACAACATTATGGTTATCCATGATGTGCTGTACATACCAGGGATCCGTCGGAACCTCATCTCAATCCCTGTTCTCATAAAGAAAAACTTAGAAGTCTGTTTTTATAATGACCGTGTAACCATAGGAAAAAATGGTAGCGTATTGACCATGGGAAAACTTGTACCTGATCACGACTTGTTTTGTCTGACGGTCAAGAATAATGAAATAATAAATGCCTCTTCTAAGTATTCCTTGTGTTTTCAGTCTGATTATGATCTCTGGCATGAGAGATTAGGTCATCCTAGAAAGGATAAAATGGAACGAATAATGAGAATGAACCTAGTGTCTAACATATTAGGAACAAGGACATCTCCTTGTGAACATTGTCTGACCGAAAGATGACTCAGAAATCTTTTCCCATAGGAACAAGGTCAAAGGGATTGTTAGAGTTGGTTCATTAGGATATTTATGGTCCATTGAGTGTTGCTATACATGGAAACAAGGAATACTATATCACATTCATTGATGATTATTCTAAGCTCTCTTATGTCTATCTTTTGGAAAGAAAAGCTGAGGCTTTTGAAATGTTTAAAAGATATAAGACTGAAGTGAAGAAGAAATTGGGGAAACCAATTAAAACTATAAGGACAAACAGAGGAGGAGAGTACACCTCACGGGAGTTTGAGACTTATTGCATTCAGAAAGGCATATGTAGGCAGAGTACAATGCCTTATATGCCACAACAGAATGGTGTGACGAAGAGAAAGAATAGAACTTTGATTAATGCAGTAAGATGTATGTTGTCCCATTCTGATCTTCCCAAAAGTTTTTGGGAAGAAGCAGTGATGACTGTAAATTACATACAAAATAAAATTTGCACCAAGTCCATAGAATTAACGCCATATGAAATATGGAATGGCAGGAAGCCCGAGTTGGGCCATCTTCGAAAATGAGGATGTAAAGCGCATGTCTTAGTTCCAAGTTAGCTTAGGGACAAACTGGACTTTAGGACGGTGACATGCAGGTTTATAGAATATAATAGTACATCCAAAGGGTATAGATTCTTCCACAATGAGAGATGTCTTCTCGAGAGTCGAGATGCAACCTTCCTTGAGAATGAAAAGGAAGATGTGCATGAAGAAGAGGACTATGAGCCTCTGATTATCCTTGGGGATAATGCAGTCGACTCGGAACAAGACACATTAGACATAAGTCCAACAGTGAGAGATGATATATATGATATGATACCTTTGGAAGCAGTTGATGGACCCACACAATCCACGAGTATAACCAGCAACAAGAGGCCCCGGACGACGCTCACATATTTAGACGACTACCAGTTATACGGATGCGAGGCTTCATGTTACGCCGTCGATGTTGATATAGAGGATTGTACAAATCCTATTTCTTATGATGAAGCGGTTGCTTTGGAGGAGTCGTTATCATGGTTGGCCGCCATGAGAGATGAGTTAGACTCCATTGATCGGAATGACGTATGGACATTATGTGATTTACCAATCGGTCGACAACCCATAGGGTGCAAATGGGTATTCAAGAAAAAGTACCGCGCTTATGGTATTATTGATAAACACAAAGCTAGAATAGTTACCAATGGTTATACTCAGAAAACCAGCATTGATTTTCAGAAAACTTAATTCTCCGGTAGCTAAGTTTGCATCTATTAGGATCATCTTAGCGTTAGTCACATATATGAATTTGAAGTTATTCCAAATGGATGTTAAGATCGCCTTCCTCAATGGAGAATTGAGTGAAGACATATATATGCGACAACCTGATAGTTTTCAGGTGGAAGATCAGGAGAATAAGGTTTACAAGCTGAAAAAAAATATTATATGACTTAAAACAATCATCACGTCAATGGTACGAAAAGTTCTATGTGACGATTATCTAATTTGGATTCATTGCGAACAAATTGGACCATCGTATGTACATCAAGAAGAGCGGGAGCAAGTTTGTCATAATGTCATTATATGTCGATGACATTTTGCTCGCCGGAAATGATGTCACAATGCTCAATGAGATAAAAAAAAATTGAGCAAGGAATTTGAAATGAAGGACATGTGAGAAATGTCTTATGTTCTTGGAATTCAAATTACTCGAGACAGAAACTCAAGAATATTGAGTTTGAATCAATAACAATATCTCAATAAGATACTAAGACGATTTGGGATGCAGAACAACACCCCAACACCAACACCTATTGTGATATAGAAACGACTCAGTAAGAGTTAGTTTCCTAATGTAGGGCAAGAACCTTTAGATGTTCACTATGAACAAGCGGTGAGTAGCTTGATGTATGCAATATTGTGTACAAGGCCTGATTTATCTTATCCTGTAAGCCTAGTAAGTAGATATCAAAGTAATCATGGGAAGACTAATTGGGAAGCCATCAAGAGGATACTTAAATATCTCAAAAGTAATGTACAACTAAAGTTGACATACCAAGTTGATTCATTTGAACTTGTAGATTATTCAAATGCGGATTTCAGATGGGATATTGACGATCGAAAATTCACATAAGGTCACTTATTTTATTGGATGGTGCAGTTGTTTCTTGGGGAAGAAAGAAACAAGGGTGTGTGACTAGACACACACACACGAAGCTGAATATATTGTCTGCAGTATGGCAACCGCTCATGCAGTATGGATCAGACGTTTTCTTTTAGAATTTGGGCTCAACTTGGTTGATGGACCATTACAGATTTACTGTGACAATCAAGCGGCAATAAGCTTGATAGACAGTAGAGAAAACAGTTCTAAAGGAAAACGTATAGAGATCGAGTATCACTATGTACATGATATAGTGAAACGAAAAGAAGTGATAGTGACCTTCATGCCCACAAATGATATGTTAATTGGTTCCCTTACAAAGAGAATTCCAGCGGGTGCATTCATTGAACACGTTGATTTAATGAGACTTAGGAATATTTGAATTAGATTGAAGTTTCATGGATAATGAACTTCAAGGTTATATCTTTCAAGTTCGCACTACACGGATTGTGGGAGTGTCGAAGTTTAATGACCACATCGGTCAAGTGGAAAATGTTAAATGGTGACCATCGTGGTCACTTGGAACGGGCTCTGCATGCTCGTTCAAATGGAGCCGAGAGGAGCGCTCCAACGCCCAGATCTCGCGGGATGATGCGGGAGGGAAGGGGAACCACGGAAGACGCGACAAGGGTGGACTTGATGGAGCTAAAGCGCCTATTAAAGGCTCGCCTCGTCGAGCAAAAATGACCATCCGAAGGGAGCCCCTAATTGCTATTATTTCCTCTTATATTTCGTTCAGCATTGACATCTCTTCTCCAACCAGATGCTGAAAACTTTGCTGATAGTTTATGTTGCATTGGCCAATTTCCTCTTCCCCAAAATGTGAAATTTCTTCTCATCTTCCTCTGTTGTCTGAACAGAAAACTTTGTTGATTATGTAATATCCTCGACTCAAGTAAAATATTATTCACTTTCAATTCTTGGCTCACTCAATTTTAAGAATGAGTTTAATTGGTTGGCGAAACATAATATTCATTGGAATGGCCATTACATGAATTATGATTTTATGAAGTCATATTCTCATAAATTGAATACTAGTATGCTTAATTCGAAATAAAAATATATCCATCATAAATATAATTTTATAATTTCTATGAAGATAAAATGAGAGAAAAATATTAGAGAAAATATGAGAATTATGTGAGAAAAAGTGAAAAAAGAGAATGAGAGGATATTAGAGGAGAGAGAAGTAAATGAGTATATTGAAGAAGAGAAAAAAATATGTATATATATATATATATATATATATATATATATTTAAGAAAAAGAAAAAGAAAAAGATTAGATTACAAGAGAAAAAAAAGAGGATAATAGAGGAAAGAGAAAATGAGGAGATTATATGAGAAAATTGGAGGAAATATTAGAGGAAAGATAAGAAAATTATATGAGAAAAAATGATATATTATAGGAAAGAGAAATTAAGATATTACATGAGGGAGAAAATAAAAAAATTGAGGAGAGAGAAAATTATGATATTAAAAAAAAGTTTGGATGAGATTATGGGGGAGAGAAAATGAAAAGATTAGATAAGAGAGAAAATAGGAGGAGAGAAGAGAGAAAGGGATATATTGGAGGAGAGAAACTGAAAGTAAGATATTATAGGAGAAAGAGAAATTGAAAAAAAATGGAGGAGAGAAAATAAGATATTAAGAAAGAAAATAAAATATTACATGAGAGAGTAAATGAGATATTAGAGGAGAGAAAAAGCGAGTTATTAGAAGATATATAAAAATAATGAAATTAAACTAGAAAATTGGAGAAGATGTAAGGAAAGTGGAGGAGGAGATTACAAGTGCATTATGAGGAGAAAGTGAAGAGTTCGTGCAACCTATTTATTTTATCAAAGAGAGAAATTTTAATAACAAAATAAAATTAAAATTTTTTATGCATGATAATTTAAAAAATTGCTATAATTTTTTGAAGGAATGAGATTCCTACCATTTGATGGAATATATATAATTTGTCTTGGGCCTATGTCTATCTTACACTATGAAGAGATATTTACAAACCACAAACTTCAGTTCAATATTTTGTTTTAAAATTAAATTTCATATTTGTGACATGTAGACTCTTATACTTTTTATTACTTTTATTTAAATATAAAATATGCTTAGCTTTAATTCGTCAATTTTTATCTATCAAAAGACACAACATCGAATTTGAAATCTGAAAAACCCAGCATCCATTTTAAATAATAGTTCATATTAAAAGGCAATAACCAAGAAAACATAAAATTTTTATTTCCTTTCCTATATTTTTTACCAACATTCGTTTACACCTCATATTCCCACGCACATCCATATGTGCTTATGAAATATTATATGACAAAAGAATATTTTTTGTATTCATATAATTATGAAGTATTTCATAAAATATTATATCTAAAAAATACCAACTTTGTAAAATTCATCCATCTTATCTAATTTCATGAAACATGGTGCTTTATTTTTCACAATTATTCTTTTAAATTTTTTGACATCATTGTTGTTTATTAATTGGTAGAATTAAGATCCTTGCTTTCCTTTAGTTAAAACAATATTTTTCTTGAATTAAATAACTGCTATTTTTCATTGTAACCCTTGATTTTCTTATACTATTATAATTTTTTAAATAATCACTGCCTACTTTAAATTTTTGTTGCGTGAATAAAATTTCATGAAATATCATATTGACTTTATAAAATTAAGATTTTTGCTGCATCAATCTCATAAAATGTCATATCTAATTTCATGAAATATGAGTCTTTTTTACAGTAATCACTTTATATATTTTTGTTTTCTACTTTTTCAACCATCTATTTTTTATGAAAGCGATTTAATGTTTTTGTATTAAATAGTTGCACATATTATATACTTTCTTTTTCATCATTATTATTTTATTTTTTTACAATAGTATTGTCTATTTTTACAGATTAAATTCTTGCTTTTTTTTTCCAAAATGATTTGAATTTCTATATCTCATTTTATTTTTTTAATTAAATGATTGCATTTGTTAAATAATCCAATTTTCTACCATTATTATTTTCTATTTTCAACATAATTGTTGTCTACTTTTAACAACTACATGTTTGATTTTTTTTACATGCTCAGTTGAAGATTCAACTTTTTTAATTTAAATGATTCCTTTTTTTTATCATTATTTCCATTTTTACCTATTTTTAATTTAAAGTGATTTTTGAATTACTTTTTTACTTGATTCCTACCTATTTTTACTAATTAAATATTTATTATTTTACCTGGTTTCTGAATGCTTATTTAAGTTAATCACGTCTTTCAACATTTAGATTATCTTTTTTTGTGTATTTTTTACATTTATCGGGAGTTTATTTCCTCTCCTCACCAATTCCATCATTTATTTTCATACTACCATTAATTCCTAACGCCTCTTTGTAGCTGTTGGAGATAACAAATGGAGACTGATCATCCAATCCCTACCGATCATCCAAAATTTTTCTAGAGGTATATATATAATTTCATTATTTTGTGGGCGGTTGTCCTACCTCCATCATATATATGTTATTTTTGGAGGAGTTATGTATCCTGGTGGTTTTGAATACAACATATTGAAAACCTCTGCGACGAACGTGGACGTAGGAGATCCATCTCCGAACCACGTAAAATTTGTGTGTGTTTTTTTGTGTGTTTGCGGATCTTTCTCTTTCTGTTCTTCGTGATTTCCCAACAACTGGTATCAGAGCCACGATGTTAGTGGATGGTGGAAGCGATGGCGGCATATGATGGAAATGTCAATATTGAGAAGTTCGATGGTAAAGATTTCGGCTTATGGAAGATGCAAATTGAAGACTATCTGTATCAGAAGAAACTACATCAACCTCTTTCAAAAAATAAGCCAGATACCATGAGCGACGCATGCACTGTTGGATCGGCAGACCCTGGGTGTTGTTAGACTGACGTTGGCTCGTAACGTCGCCTTAAACATCGTGAATGAGAAAACCACGGCGGGTTTGATGAAGACATTATCAAACATGTACGAGAAACCGTTTGTGTCAAATAAGGTCTAGTTGATGCGAAGACTATTTAATCTGAAGATGTCTAAATGGGCTTCTATCGCGGATCACATGAACGAATTCATCATCATAACACAATTGCGTTCGGTGAACATTAGTTTTGATGATGAAGTTAAGACCCTAATCTTATTGTTTTCCTTACTAGAAAGTTGGGGCGCCACCGTGACGATGATTAGTAGTTCTTCCGGTTCCACCAAATTGAAACTCGATGATATTCGAGACTTGATTCTGAGCGAGGATATTCACAGAAGAGAATCTGGAGAAAATTCTGGTGCGGCTCTGAGTGCAGAGAGCAGAGGAAGAACACAACAACGATGACATAGTCAAAGCAGATCAAAATCTAAATGACGAAGTCAATTAAAGCATGGCGAAAAATCAGGTGAATTTACATGCTGGAATTGTGGAAAGAAAGGTCATATGAAGAGAAATTGCAGAGCACCAAAGAAGAA
>LTAE01013112.1:0-12972 GCA_001647135.1 Pontederia paniculata
ATTTGCGGCCAATTTAACGGCCAAATAACGAGTAAGTTCCGACCAACTAGCGAGTAAATCGACGAGTAAATTTTTTTTCGAATTAAAAAATACCAACATTTCAGCGGCGAATTTACGGGCAATTTATGGCCAATTTACGGCCAGTTAACGAGTATTTAGCGAGTAAAATTTTTACTCGCTAATGTCGGGGAATTTCGTCCGACAAAACGTTTCGCCGGCCATTTACTCGCTAAATACTCGGAATAGTGATTAGCGAGTAATTCTTTACTCGCTAAAAGTATATATTCTTGTAGTGATACTCTTGACACTTCCAAGTGGAAGGACAGAGAAGTAGTTATTCAGGAAAAATAAAAACATGCAATGGTGGGGGGCAAGGAAGACTTAAACTTATGCTCTTTTTGGGTTCAGTTACTTGGCAAGGTGATAAAATTCTCGAGACTAAAATGCAGATGTGTGATAAGCAAACATGTTCATCATAGAGCTTTGATTAAAAAATACAGTCAATTGAATCGAATAATCATCAGGATGTTGTGATACAATAAAACATGATACTACACATGGCTTGGACCTAATACTGCATTAATTTAAAAGTTGAGGATAAACAAGACAAGCCATAGTGTACGTAAGTGCACGTCTACAAAAACTATTCCAAATACGAGAAAAATTTTCAAACAAGACATGTGACAGGTGATAGAGTGTGACAACAAGTGTTCCAAGGTGTGAGACAACAACAATAAACAGGCAAAATTTGAGACCAAGAGCAGATGACATGTATTCAATCAAAAGCTCAAAATTTTCATGGTATGATTATAGAATTATCGGAAGAGTTTGATCATACCACGACCCCTCTCCGGACTTAACCCAACACTATCCCTAGTGTTGTAGCCACGGAGAGTGGCCGCTCAAGTGGAGGAGGGTTCGGCTCCGGAGCTCTCGTCTTCCTGCTCCGTTCTTCGTTCAACGTCTCCAACTTGTTGAAGATGTCTTCCTTAAGTCGATGATTGTCCTCTTCAGGTCTCGCATTTGGAGGATGAGTGCCTCGAGGAGTGCGGATTGCTTGCGCTGCTCTGTCAAAAGTTGGGTCAACAGGGTCGTTACCTGAGGTTCATCAGTGTCAGAGGTGGTAGTCTTCTTTACTGCGGGAATAGAGGGGTGAGGTGCACTCAGCTCAGGTGTGAAGATAGTCCAATTCTTTCCTTTGTTGACATCGGTGAGCTTTGGGTTGGGGAGTTCAATGGATATCTTGTTCCCTTTGTAAACCATGACATACTTGTCATTTCTGATCGCAATAATCTTCATGTTGAGTATAATGACTATGCCAATTCTGGTTGTCCCCCTCATTGCACGCAGCTTGGACAAGTCTAATTGGCACTTCTCTATAATAGGTGTGATTAACCCTCCAATGACTATAGGTCCCTTCTCTGAGATAGCTAGCCGATAAATATATTCCAGAAACATATGCCCCACGTTGATTTTCTTCCCTTTTATCAGTCCCCAAATCATATACATCTCAACCTCTCTAACATTTGCCTCAGTGTGATATCTTCCAAAAAGAATGTTGGCCAAAACTTTTTGAAAATAACTAATAGTAGGGTTCTGAAAAGAAGAAGACTTAGCTTGACGAAGCACGTGCGTAGCGGCTTTATGGAGAGAATGAACAAAGAGAAGAAACTTTTAATCCTTCGGCTTCAAAATTTTATTATCTTTTAAAAAATGCATACAAGCCTCTTTGAAATTATTGCGAGCAACAAAGTGTGTTATATATTTGTTTCACAATTGATGAGTTTGAAGTCTGAATATGAGTGAGAAGTGCTTTGACAAAATGACTTGCATTATCAAAAGTATGTTGTCTGCTTCTGAAAAGTTATCTAAAAATTATTATAAATGCAAAAGAATGATGAGTGAATTGGCTTAGAGTACCAAAAGATTGATGTTTGCCGCAACCATTGCATGTTGTATTACAAGGAGCATAGCGAATTAGCAAGTTGTTATGTATGCGATGAGCCAAGATTCAAACCAAAGTCAAATTCTAATACTAATCAAAGGGATATTCCTATTGCAATATCAAGATATTTTTCAATTATCCCAAGATTGTAACGCTTATTTTTATCCAAAAATACTGCACAATTTATGCGATGTCATGCAAAGGGGGTGCGAGGTGTTCCCTCAGTTATGATACACCATTCTAATACAAAAGCATAGAAATATTTTGACAATTGTCATCCTAATTTTCATCGTCAATATTGTAGCTTCGCATCATCTCAGAGGAATATTATTCAACTATCGGCGAGATGCAAGACTTGTGATCGATGGTAACATTCTAGAAGCAAAGGACAGGTCTGCACCGCATATTTCCAAAGAAGTTTGGTCTTCTCTTTACTAAACATGGTAAGTTCATATATAATAGTTGGATTAGATTTAACTTTTTTGTCAACACTTATCGCTTTCAATGTAGGGTGTCACCCAAATATCAGGAGAAGTCAGCAATCGACAAAAATAATAGATTGTCTAAATAGGATGTGGTATGTCATTACGGAGGCTCTATTTGGTTCATAGAGCATAAACGAAAAATAGTATTTTTTTCAAATTATATGAATATTATTTGTTATCGTTAAACACTTCCAGTAAATGTTTAATATATGAAATGTGATTGTCTTAGGAGTTGACGAGTGGCGGCAAAGTTGACTTCCGAACGGTGTACAAAGAAGTTTACACCAATAAGAAGACCAATCAATTCATCTCGGAGCAGACAAAATAAATTACGGTATAATTTTATAACACTCATTCAAAATATTTATACTTAAGTATTTGGTATGGAAGTAATTATTTTTATTTACAGGAGACATACGATTTGCTTATGGAGGAGAAGTATGTGGATAATGCGGACTCAGTCCCCGACGTCGATGAGGAGATATGGAAAGAAGTTGTAGGACTTACTAAGGAGGGTCGATTTTGTGGGTTAGGAAGATTGAGTTTGCAACAAGCAAGTGTTGCTTCTGTCGCTGGTCCTTCGTGTAGTTCGACTGCCAAACCAGTCCCTGCGACTATGGTTGGGATGAAGGACCTTGTGGCGGAGGTGGTAGATGAGAGAGTTACACCAATTTTGTTGAAGGTCCTCAGTTTGATTCGCGGCTGTTCTGGTCCTCGCACTCCTCCATCCGATGATTAGATTATATTGTATTTGACATAGTATTAGAAACATATGTTGTGATACTTTGAAACATGTGTTGTTGACTTACTTTCTGTGATAAGTACTTAGAAACTTATGTTGTGTTACTTTGAAATTTATACTTTTATATGACATCTTTATTGTCTTGTGCATGAATGAGTATATATGTTTGATATGATGATATCATGTTGTATATAAAGATTTTTCTACAAATAGATGTAGCATTCAATGTTGTTTTGATAATTAACGACAAAATAGCGACATGTTAGCGACAGAATAACGTCAGAATATTGATACGTTTTTCCATGTATTACGATACTTAACGTAGCGATGCTTTAGTGACATATTAGCGACAATGCATCGTGATAATTAGCGACATGTTAAAGATAGATTAGCGACCATTTTAGCGATTGAATAGTGATAAAATAGCGACCATCTAGCGACGCTTTAGAGACCAAATGACATTTTTTACTAAATAAAAAAATTATATAATGAGGGGCTAACAACAAATTGGCGACGGTTTAACTACGACTTAGCGACAATTTTGGTGACAGAATGATCTGTCGCTAATTTTGCGACAGTTTTTTGTCGTCGTCGGTTTGTCGCTAATATTTATAACGACAAAGTAGCAACGGATTGACGATAAATTTTTTGTCGCTAATGCTAAATGGTCGTCGTTCCCTTCTCTACGGACGAGGCTTCAGTGCAACGCTTGAGGACCACGTAAATTCTGTGTTGCATAGAACCCAAAGAGTCTTGATTCAGAATATTACAGAGCTCCCGAGAAGGGGAGTCATGCCAAAAAATATCGCTAGTTAAAGTTCTAGCTAAATTTGCTAAGTAGTCTGCTGCCATATTTGCTTGTCGGTAGATATGGGCAGCTTCAAAAGAATCAAGGGATTCGATGACCATCCAACAGTCGTGCATCAAATTTTGAAGTCTCCACGGGCATTTAGCTTTCCTCAGCATGATGGAGATCATGCGACTTGACTTCCAAGGCTTCCACACATTGGTAAATCAATGTATGATGTCTTTAGTCAATAATTAAGGACCTGATAAACCTGCTCAACTTATCTTACTAGTTGGCAAACAAGACTTCTATCATTTGTATCATTTTATATTTGGTACACTATTGAAAGTCGACAAACACACCATTAGGGGAGACAAGAATAACTTTGCTAGAGTCTGTGCATCGAGATGGATCTCTCCAAATCGATTAAACAAGGAATCTAGATCATCAAATGGTTCAAGATTCTTTTAGCGTGTACTTTATAATACCATCTCTTCATTTTGTTTTTTGTTGTGGCAGCGTGGGACAAGTTATCTCAGCATGTCCGAAGAAGTAGGAGGAGGATAGAGAAAAAAATGTCTCTATTCTCTATGGTAATTAGATGCTTTCGTACCCTCCTCGTCGGCGATAAGTCTCAACCAACACAAATCAAGGCAACCTCAACCATGATTTTTGCCAACGTGGTTCAGCGGATCTGAGCAATCTCAACCATGATCGTTGTCAGCGTGGTTCACCGGTCTTGGACGTGGGCCAAGCTCCTGAACTAGGAGTGAAACGAAACAACTTTCATGTCGTGGCAAGTTCGGTATCAAATAGAGATTATGGTCACTCTCTAAATCTAATGGTCACTTCAAAGGTTCATAACTTGTCTCACGTCTCTCACACCACATCTGCAAAAAATCTGATGGAAGATGGACCACATGTCTATCCTTTGAAGGAAGTCTCATGTGCCCCCATGATTTCCAAGGAGCAAGCAATTTCATCACTCAATAGTAAAGTGAATTTTCCTAATCTATCTCAATTTCCCCCTTGCACCTCTTCGGAGAAATCTAGAGTTTCTTCTGGTACTCTTCCCCTCAAGCAGCCATCAGTGTTAACTACAAGCTCCTCCAAACAACTACAACATGAGGCGCTCGTATCACAACTCATTGATTGCTTTCTCTCGATTGAACTAGAGGATGCTCCTCCCAAGAGAGGAAATAGGAGACTAAGATCTCATCCTTTCACACAAGTAGAGAGAAAACATATTGGTAAGCCGAAGCAAGTTTCTCACCACCACCGTCGTCCATCAAGGCCAAACGAAAACCTAACAGCTAAACCTTAATACCTTTATAGCTTAACACTAATGCAGATTATGTTTCTGTGCGCGTTCACATGTCTAGTGGACATGGTGAGGACTCGTCCAAGCAGAACCTCCATTAGTATGAAAATTTTATTGTGGAATTGTCGGAGGGCCTTGAAAGGCAAGGTCCATGATCGTCTCCATGATATAACAAAGACATATCACCCATATCTACTAATCCTAGTGGAATCCAATATAGAGAAGTCCAAAACTAAGTGTGTCATTAAGAGGTTAGGTTGGGAAACTTTTCCTTATGGCATGGGCCATAGGCAATTCTTAATTTCACTATTAATGATAGGTGAAATGAGTGTATGATGATGACAGGAATCCAATATAGGTAAAGGAGACCAATTCATAGTGGTATCTTGTTTCACTTGATTAGCCTCCCACAGTTTCACATAGTTCTCTATAAATAGTGTTAAAATATCCTCTTCTTTGTTTTAAAGGATTCCTTATTGATACTCAATGAAGGATATATGATTAGCTCAATTTCTAATTAGGGTGAAGACATGAAAGAATATAGAGCTTTTATTCCATCTCTTAACCACTTGACGATTGACTTACTTCATCATTTAATGATGATTTGCCTAAGGAGAACAGCATGTTGGTTGTAAAGAGTTCTTAGCCTGGAAATTTGAGTGTCGGCTAACCCTAAGGTAGAGTCTTTTTGCTCTAAGATTTGGATATTTTGCTTTACAACTTGGCTCTTTTCTCTAGACTACCTGAACCATCACTGTTCCATCTTATTATACTCTCTTCAATGGTATTTAATGAAATGCATATGTTGTTTAGTGTGTCAAAAGGGTGGACTTTGTTCCATTTATTTTGTACAATCATTCTTGTTTTTGGATATTCAAATCAGAAATGCTCACATCTAAAAGGCGTGAGTTTGTATCGAGAGTGATTAGTATTAAGAAGGATTGGAGCATCTGATGATAGTGAGGTTTGGAAATTTTTGTAGCCACAAATGGTTAACTAATAGCATGTCCAACTTACAATGAATACAAACATTACATTTCATGTTATTAGACCAAGTAAATTGAGTACCCTTTGGGGGGACATCTATAAGCCCTTGATGTGGTATTAGGTTGTGGAGTTGTCTAATAGATTGGGTTAGTTTGAAAGGAGAACCACCTTTTTTGTCAAGAGTAGTAAGAATACAGTTTAAATAACCCATTATTGCCCATGGGGTATCATATAAGTTAAGAGACCTAGGGTCCTACCATACTTTATTTCTATCAAAAGGGATAGTACTCGCATAGACACACAATAGAAGAAAAGAAAATTTCTCCAATGTCACAACTACGTGTAAAACATGAGATGAGATAAGGAGCGAGGTTATCCGATTCTCGTGTGAGTGCCATGCCAAGATAATGCATCCAGCAGCTACAATCCCTTCTCGGTAAAGGTCGTTCGAGTACCTTAACCCTGATGGCTACACAATAAATTTTTACAAGAATTGTTGGGGCATTATAGCGAATGGAATTGCTAATACAATGATGAACTTTTTTAGTATGGTTACCCTACTAGAAGATTCGTCACATACATCCTTGATCTTCATCCCTAAGAAACTCAATCCTAAGTGTGTCGTTGATTATAGACACATCTCCCTCTACAATGTCTTATGTAGGGTGTTGGCTAAGTTTATCACAAATAAGCTCAAACCTATCTTAGGCTTTATATTATTGACCCTGCTTGGTGAGCTTATGTAGGTAATGTCAATCTAGGATAATATTCTAATTGCACAAGAAGTCCTCCACTCTATGAAGTGAGAAAGAAGAAAACACATGCTAATTAAAGTAGATATGGAGAAAGCTTTTGATCGTGTGTCTTGATATGCTATTGTACATGTTCTTCAACTGATGAACTTTCCTCCAAAATTCGTAAAATGGATTGAGTTATGCTTTTATTCTCCACCTTTGCTATATGCATAAATGGCTTTCTCTACATGCTTTCAAAAATCATAAAGGTATTCGCTAAAGGGATTCTCTGTCACCACACATATTCATTGTAGTCTCCCAGGTCTTCACCTATTTGGTTATTCAAATTCTTAACTTATAAGGAATAATTATTCCTCACACACAAGGTCTCCTCTAAGTTGTTTGCGTGGAAAATAGAACTCTTGAATCAAGCTGGTTGGACTGCATTAGTTAGATCAATAATTCTTTCTCAAACTACTATTTAAGCTCTATGTTTTTATCAAATGAGACATTTGACACTCTGGAAAAGCAGTCCAGAAGTTTTATTTGTTAACACATAATTAATTAGGATACAATTCAGAGACCTAAGTATGAGGTGGTTTTTGGTATAAAAAACACTTAACTAGTTCGGACATTCGTGCTTGCTAACAGGGCGATGAATATGCTAAATGGTGAACAAAGCATTTGGAATCAACTGATATCAAGTAAATATAGAAACCTTCATCCTTAGACTGATGTGGTAGAAAATATGCACACTCCCATGATTAAGAACAAAGCTTGAAGTTGTAAACTAATTGTATAAACCTCGCAAGACATCAAATTATGTATCAAAAAATACATTGATAAGGGCAGCTCAACTAGTTTACTGTTAGACCCTTAGCTTTTGTGTGTACTTCTTTGTTTAAAGCCCACTTTTGTAAATGTACATGCTTCTATGTATTCTATTTATGTTTCTGACATCATTCAAAATGGTACATGAGCTTTCGCGCGTGTGCTCAGTCCAATGCTTATTTGCGCATCTCTTCTCTGTCATTGCAATAGAGCAGTTCCGATACAACTTCCAATTCAGAAAGTGATGATATATTAGGTCAATGCATCGCATATCTATTCCCATTTTCTTTAGCCTACCCACTTTTGTAAGCATTTCTCATCTTTGGAGGGGGAGAATATGAGAAAGAAGAAAATTATACGAGTATTTTTTGCTACATTTTGGATGACTTTATTGTTTCTATTTACTTAATTGCACATCCCAAGGATGACTAGAGATATGGGTCAGGGATACCCATGACAACTTGACAAGTTTTTCAGTTCTATATGGTCAGAATATTAAAATAGTTCACCATTTGTTCTTCTCATGCCTCGTCAGTATGAAACTATGGACTCTTTTTCTTTTACTTACTTTGCTTCTTGGGCAGAAGGTGATTGGATGGTAGAAGGAAGTCACTTGAATGAATCTTCTCGGCAACTAATCTTAACCCATATAGCATTCTGCTTCTAGGGGATATGGAAGCTAAGAATGATGTGTACTTTAGTTCAAACCATTCTTCTATATTTGCCGTATGGGAAAAATCTCGGGTTAGATGAATTTCTAAAATACCATTATCTCGAGGGATCCCTATCTGCAAAGACCCTATTTGAATGAGGTAGGATCCCCCACCTCCTTGTCGGGTTAAATTAAACTCAGACATGTCATTCACCAGACCTGGGGAGGAGGGGGTGTAGAATTCTTACTTCGCACTTCTAAGGAAAGCTTATTATTTACAAGTGCAACGTATAGACATTTTCTCTATAGTCAAACTATGAGACCTGGGCAGTGAGATGTAGACTCTTGAGTGGGATTCTACCAACTTAATCGACATTTTGCATAAGAAGACACTATGTCCTTAAGACTTCAAAACATTTTGCATGATTGTTGGGTGAAAATTCAATCTTTTGATCACTTTGTTGAAAATCATACATCTAGAGAGGCTAATAGCGTCGTTAATTATCTAGCGAATTTTAGTTGTATATCATCTATTGAATATTTTGGCAGGAGGACCCCCTTTAAGACCTTCTAAGTTTTTTGTATCGAGACATTTCATATTTTTATATCAATAGATAGTATTTTTGTTGTATTAAAAAAGTGTCCATCGCCTCCATGTCCAAATGACCAAAACTTCTCGGAAGCAAACTTTGTAATTAATTATTGTAGAGGTAGATAAAAAAAAGAATCCACTGCTTGTCTCATTAAGAAGATCAGATTACACGATCAACGTATGAAAACCATTATGAATCGCTCAATGGAAACTACGGCCATTTCAAATGCAGATGCATACCGTTGTAACCAACCAAACAAAAAAACTATTGTAGATACTAAGGAGCACACGTGGCTAGCTACACGTTTGCTTATATATTATCATTTGCCAATATGGCATTATTCCAAGACTAACAATATCAGAAGTATCAATAAGTTGGTCATCTTGATTTTCAGAATTATCTAGAAAATTGTGAAATCATATTTTTTGAAAAAACAAGAATAAGATATTCCATCCATTTTTCTTCATCACATTTCAATTATTTTCCCTTTTTCTAATCTCCTGTGTCATCTTATTTAATATAATGACAAATAATTATTTTTTATGATTAAAAAATACATAATATTAAAATTATTTTATGTTCACTTGTATTCGATGCTTAAGATCGTCACCAACTTTTGGGGATTTGGCAATAGAAGAATATCAGATTGTGCAATCAAGGTAGGCAAAGAAATAAATGGAAGTCAGTTGGATGCAAATCTGCACATATCTTGTAAGCAAGAGGAAAATTGACGTGTAAAAGCACTTACCAGCTACAACAATATCAATAGTTTCCTTGTTGTCATAACCATTTGAATGCACATAGCATCATCAACTCAGTTAAATTCCCCAAAACTCAAACAATTCCAAGATAGAAGTAAATTCATCTAGTGGTTTACTGATAGAAACTAGTTGCAACAACTACAACAAAATATATAGTACAAGAACAACGAAGGCAAAGCAATATTGTGATTATCATAAGGCATCATGGGCGTCTCAAGCTGGCCAACTTTATTGTCACCACTCACCAACATATAAAGCTTGTCATATGCTTGGTCCATATATCGGTAGTATGCAATCCTCCACTTCTCCTTTAGCAGCAAAGCACCAACAAATGCCCAAAATACCATGACAAATCCAGGTGCCATGCTTAAATACAACCATATCTCTTTGTCCTCCGTTTCTTTCTTATTGTCTTGGTCTCCATTGTTACTTTGGGGTGTATGAGAGGAGGACACACTGCCTCCACAAGGGGAATGTAGTGGAAAGCCACAAAGATAGTTGTTGCCTGAATAGATGGATGTATCCGGATGACTTTCAAATGGTCCACCGGTCGGAATCCTTCTGGACAAGTTATTGAAGGAGAAGTTCATGACGCCCAAAGAATTCAAATCAGCCATGCTAAGAGGAATCTCGCATGTAAGATTATTGTATGACAAGTCAAGTGATTCCAGATGTTGAAATCCAGTGACGTTTCACGGAATTGATCCTGTCAAATGATTTCTAGACAAGTTCAAATTTTACAATCTTGATAGAGCTGCTAAGCCTTCAGGGATCTCTCCGGATAGATTGTTGCTTGATAAATCTATGCTTGCCAACCATCTAAGAAGATTTTCGTAGGATTCATCTCTTCCTTTTGTGGTGATATCCACATTATCATAATATGCCACCAAGGTGTTGTTAACCATGAAGGCATACTCATAGTTGATATTCTCGGATTCATCTTTGTTTCCATAAGAAGACTTCATGGCGCTAAAGTTAGCAAAGCTTTGTGGTATTGATCCAGAAAGCATGTTTTGAGATAAATCAAGAACTTTGAGGCATGGAAGGTTTCCAAGTCCCCAAGGAATTTCACCAACAAACATATTTGATCGAAGGCTTAATGTGTGCAATGATCCGCGTTTTTCGCAATTTGGTGTTATCCCTCCATTTCCGAATTCAAAGTCTTTTCCGAACCAGGTCGGTATGTTCCCATTCAACTTATTATTCCCAAGATCAAGAGTCTTTAATGTTGTACAATTCTTTAGGGTCAAAGGGAGGCCTCCTGATAAATTATTGTTCTTCAAATGCAGTGACTCAAGATTAAGTATAAAGCCTATGGATGCAGGAATTCCACCGGACAAATTATTATTGCCCAAATCGATAGTATGTAAGTTTTGAATAACGTTGCTCCAACAGTCTGGTATCTCTCCTGAGAGTTGATTGTTAGAGAGAATGAGAATTTGTAGAGCCTTCATGTTGCATGCAGATGTGGGAACGCTTCCATCTAATTTGTTTGCAGAGGCATCTAGTGCTACCATGTTTGATAGCACATCACCAATATTTGAAGGAATTGAACCTGATATTAAGTTGTTATTTAAAATCAGAATTCCGAGATTCGCCGAAAATTGTGGAAATGGACCTTCTAAGTGGTTGTTCATCAGATTCAGAAACCAAAGACTTTTACGGTGACGAAACGAAGCAGGAAGCCTGCCTTTGATCTCATTGTTTGATAAATCAATAGATTTAATGTTCGAAGAGAATTTCCAAAACCAATCCGGCATTACATTTGATATCCCTGCATTAGACAGACTTAAGAAAGAAATGTTGTTCATTTTCTGAAGCCATGCAGGAAAGGAAGGTCCAACAGGGCAATTGTCTAGATCAATCTGTTTAAATTGAAGGCATCCCCTTGGTCCAATCTTGAGTGTCACATTGTTGTTTGGAAGGATTAAGTACTCGTCTTGTGAGATTTTCAAAGTGTGTGTCAGTGAGGACATCATCAAAGGAATTAATAGTTAAATCCAACTTAACCAGCCCACTAAGTTGTCCAAGAGCAAGTAGAGTTCCATTCAATTGGTTGTATTAAAGATCAAGAGTTTGTAGTTTTTAAGGTTGCCAAGCCACAATGGCAATTGTCCTTCAAGATTACATCCACTCGACCTCAATTTGCTAATATTAGAGAGTTTCCCAATTGCCCTGGCCGCATCTAATGTGCCCCCAAGAAGTTCATTGTTTGACATATCAAGCACTTCAAGGGAAGTCAAGTTTGAGATTGCAAGGGGAACATGACCATTGAAACAATTTGAAGACAGGTCAAGGTGCGTTAAGCTGCCAATTTCAAATAACCAGGATGGTATCATCATGGTGTTCAAATTTGTTGGAGTAAATGCATGCAATGACCCAAGGGTCATGCATTGATGCACATGCACATGCAATGACCCAAGGGTCATGCTTAACCATGGGAGATCAAGTGTCATGTATGTCATAATACACATGCCTTCTCCTCTCCCTCACCTTGCATTATAAAAGGGACCCCAATGCTAGTACATGTGTGCGCATGATCATGAGCAAAAGTTTGTCTTTTGATATTATTTTTATCTAAGTCATTTGAGTTGTGGCATAGTGTTCTAAGTCCACGTGATTTAGTTCCCGACGACGAGGACAGGTCGACGTGCTGCTGGTGTTCGTGGAAGAATTACTTTCGACTCCGACATCCGACTTTTCCGCTGCAAGAGGTATTCCGTAAAACCTCTGTTTAGTTAAATTATATTTGTTATAATTCCTACATTTGGTATCACAGCTAGAATAATTTTCCCGATTTTTTCTGTTTTTTTCCCGATTTTCTCGGATTTTTTCTAAATTTTTTTATTGATCTGTTCAATTAAAAATAGAAAAAATCAGAAAATAATAGAAAAATATTTTTCTTGTTTCAGAAAATTAGAAAAATGTTAAAACTATTTTCAGAACATTTTCTGAATTTCATATCATTATTTGATATTTATGTGCTTATTATTAATTGCAAATTCGTAATTATGCAATTATATGAATTTTTGGTGAAATTCATTTATGCACAAATAGTGTCCAGAAAATTAAAAAAAAAAATTTAAGAAAATTTTTCAGAAAATTTTCCAGAAAGCTTCTATCATTATTTACAA
>LTAE01013121.1:0-12966 GCA_001647135.1 Pontederia paniculata
TTAGCATATTTATATCGAAGGACTTGGGCCCATAAGTGATCCCCTTGCGTCATCATTCTCCAGCACAACTTTACTAGCATGGACGTGTTGAGCTCCCATAGTCGCTTGACCCCCAGACCTCCATGCGCCTTAGGTTGGGAAATCACTTGCCAACCTATTGGATGCATCTTGCGACTTTCATGGTTATGCCCCCAGAGGAAATTGCGAAATGCTTTTTCAAGTTCTGTAATGACTCCTCTGGGTATTCTAGAAGTGTGCATTAGGTGAATGGGTATGGTAGCTGCAACTGAGTTGATAAGGGTTAAGCGGCCAGCCATACTCAGGTTCGAAGCTGCCCATCCTGAAAGTCGATTTTTCACACGTTCGATAATGCCTGAGTGTGTACCTTTTGTGATTCGTCCATGTAGTATTGGGACTCCAAGGTAGGTCCCCAAGTCTGCTGAAGTTGCGAATCCAGACTCTGAAGCTATCTCCTCTTGTAGTTCTTGCGTTGCATTCTTAGAGAAGTATATGCTGGATTTGCTTTTGTTCACCTGCATTCCTGAGCATGATGAGAAGTTTTCCAATACTTTGTTTACAACTCGAGCTTGCTGGATTGTGGCTTCGAAGAACAACATGAGATCGTCCGCGAACATGATGTGGGAAAGTGGGAGGCCCTCTCTACCAAGTTTAAAAGGTTTCCAGCTTTGATTGTTCACCATTGAGTGGATTAGTTGCCCCAGCCTTGATGTGGCTGTTTACTTATATGTGTTTGTATAAACAATTTACAAATGTTGATAAAAACTACCCATTGTGCTTCATGTTATAAGGTTCATTCTCCTTATTCCTTTTCTAACTTCTCAATACTGCATCCTTAAAAACCATGAAATCTCCAGTTGTATCTGAAGATCCAGTCCGAGACATATGTTGTATTTGTTCTAAATAATATGAAGACATAACCACATGCATATTTATATTTTGTTTTGCTGGGAATGTTCATTTGTCTTTGCATCCATTTTCACAAGAAAGTTTTTCTTGCATGAAATTTAGATCCCCATCAGCAATACCAACTTTATATTGTCCCTGTTGAGATAATTCATATATCTTGTAATTTCTTTGGTTGCAGCTTTACAAAGGTCGATTAGAAAATGGAACTTTTATTGCTATAAGATGCTTGGCATTGTACAAGAGACATTCAATTAGAAACCTGAGGCTTCGATTGGATTTACTTTCTAAACTTCGCCATGCCCATTTGGTTTGCCTTTTGGGTCACTGCATCGATAATGCTGCAAATGATTCTGGTGTTGATAGAGTCTTCCTTGTTTATGAATATGTTTCAAATGGGAACCTTCGTGCTCATCTTTCAGGTAAGTTTATATATAAAAAGTGTTTCGTAGCTTCCAGTTAATAAGTGCCTTTCTTTTCTAAGTTATTTCATATTTGGCAGAATCCAGTCTGGAGAGAAGCCTTAAGTGGCCAGATAGATTAACAGTTTTAATAGGTATAGCAAAGGCAATTCACTTTTTACATACTGGAATTATTCCTGGTTTCTTCAACAATCGGCTGAAAACAAACAATATTTTGCTCGATGAGCACTTGATAGCAAAAGTGAGTGACTATGGTTTATCAGTCATTACAGAAGAAATATACAAACATGAGGTGCGGAATGTGCTAACTAGACGGCCACCTGTCTATATGTATTCCTATGATTTACTTGAAGTTTGAAGATCAAACATGGTTTCTTCTCAATATGCAAAATTTGATAAAATCTTGATGTGTTATGCAGGTAATGACAGAGGAACAGAAACCTGTTCAAAGTGAATCCCCTGAACTGTGAGTCTGCTTTTTATTCATCCTTTTTAGGACTTATCATGAGTGGCTTCTTGGATTTGATTATTCTTCAATTGATTGTGAGGCAATCAAGACATTTGATGTTGCGATTTTAATTATCATGTGAATGATTCATACTCATTTCAACACTGATTCATTGTGATGTCAGTTGACCTCTCATGTGGATCTTATGTTAAGGAACAATTTTGGTTAGATTGGTAAAAAAATGCAGCTATTTTGTTTAACTAGGTAAAAAGGTAATATTTAAAAGCCTAACAAAGTTTAAGTAAATAGGCAAAATATGTACGTTTGCTTGTGAAAATTGATTATAACATTTATCTCAAAAAGAGAAAAATGTTATATAATTAAGAAAAGTATATTAGCTTCCTGAATTGAGTTTGACACACAAGACAACTTTTGTTGGTAAGGGAGGACATGTGAAGTGTCCATATGATATGCTCCTCCTAGAGAGGATAATAAATACCTTTAGGTATGTTGCTTCAAAATACATAATTTAGAGTGATAAATGGTATGGTGTTCCATTTACTATACTTTTCTTTAAAAAATATACTATAATTTTAACCTGAATTTCTCATTCCGTTATCAATATTCATATTGAGTTCTCTGTAACCTAGATGAAAACATTGACAGCCATTTGGGAGCTGTAATGTAATATTTGCCATCCTCAGCATTGAGATTTTTTTTTAATTTTTCTTTGTAGGGAGTTGACTAACTTGGAGGATGATGTATATTCATTTGGCTTGATCCTACTTGAAGTACTCATTGGACCTACACTATTTAAACGAGGTGCAGAAAACTGTAGAAATGAGCTGGTATGTTAAACTTCTCTTAAGGTTCCTTCCTGCTCTTGTGATATATAAACTATTCTCAGCAACAGCCTCAAAGTCATACTTTCATGAAAATTTTCAATGATCTAGCTCTGCAACCTCCTTGCATAAAAACTTATGTGCTTCAGAACTGAGAATGTCTACGAGTATTTTTACCAACTATAAGAAGTCATCCGCGAACCATTTCTTTCTTCATGAAGATTGACATGAAAATGAATCTTGAGAAGTGGATTCACAACTTATGTTTGTCTTCCTTCAGGCCATGTCATGCAACAACCAAGCAGATCAAAGGCGCATTCTCGATCCAATCATTGTCACTTCGTCTTCGCAAGAATCTCTATCCATTATCATCTCTATAACTAACAAATGCTTATCGCAAGAGTCCTTGCGTCCTTCAATCGAAGATGTGCTGTGGAACCTGCAGTATGCTGCCCAAGTGCAAGCAACAGCTGATGGAGATCGGAAATCAGATGTCGCTTCACAGGCATGATCTCACCTCCCCATATGTGAACTTTTACCTTCAAGCTCATCCGAATGACCCCCGGCCCTGGGGTGCTGATAATCAGTCTGAAAGCTAGACTGCACATAATTCAGAAAAACTGGTGAGATTGTTCTGAGTTATTTCCCTACATCAAAATGCCAAAAGAGGCATTTCCCCTGTCTGTGTATTCCATTTTTGTTCATTTTAGCTGATATAATATAAATCAAAATTTCAATGCTCTTGCTTGTAATATTATTATTTTTGCCTCCATTTCATGTAGTTAGAACGAAGTTATATGCTTATATTGGATATTGTCTAGTTTGCATTGCCCACTTATTTGATCAGCAATCATAAATCATGCCACTGAAACCTTTACAATTTCCTATTTCATTCTGGCATTTATCACAAACATACTCATCAAGAAGAGCTGGGAAACTCCGGTGCAAAATTTAATATGGTCAAATTTTAATTATATAAATATTTGTTATGAAGGTGGATTAAAATACAATTGAACATTTATATCCAAATGGAAATATGTTCTTTTTATCAAAAGCTGAATTTTTTTATGATTCTATCATTGCGCATATATAATTAAAAAAAAAGAACAAGGGACGAGTTTTCTTGCTTTGTGGAAGAAAGAAATATGAATATTTTTAATTAACGAGGAAAGTGGACGACCAAACTTTTTTTTTATAAATTAGTGTAAACACCTAAAACTAACAAAAGAGTGAAACTTATTTATAATATTTGCAGTAGCTCCACATTTTTAAATTGGAATTTTTAATAATTTTAAACGCACATTCGTATACCTCAATTAAAAAATTCATTAGATTTATGCCTATATATTAAAATATTTAATTAATATGTTGTAATGAGAAAAATGGAGGTATTTTTTAAAATAGATAATAATATGTTATTAACTTTTTTAATCGTAGAATATTAAATCTATGATGGATATTAAATTTGTTTTCTCCTAATTTTTTTTCATCTATCTAAATTTAACATTCAACGATTAAAAAATTAAGTAATATAATATTATTTACTTAAATAAAAAAACATCTTCATTGAGCTCTATCATAATACCTTTTAAATAAAAATTGATATAAAATTATATTTATTTTATTTTTATTTTTATTGTATCTTAATAATTTTCTTTTCTTCAATCTCGAGTCACCGCATTATAAAAATATAGATTCGATTTAACAGTTTTGAATGTCGACTTCATTTTTTCGTTTTTTGAAGAAAAAAAATATAAATACGTTTTTGGGGGCCCAATCGAGTTGATTGGACCAATTAATGGATCGGATCTGAATCGAGATCCAAAAAAATATCCAAACAACATCCCCACCGTCCATTGTCCATCATTTCGCATCTCACGGACCATCCCAATTCGAAGTCGGTCCCACCGTCCGATCTATAGACGAGAGGACCGACGGCCCAGATCTCTCCCTGGGACCACCCTCATCGGCAAAACTTGGTGCACGTCACGTGGACGCATGCGCGAGAATATAACAACCATTCTTATTCTTAACCATGCGTCCATCATTACCGTTCGATTGAAATCTGACGGATGAGAAATCATCATCTTTGTCCTCTCTCTCTCCCGCCACCACTTTCCTTTTGCTGTTCTTTTCTTTTTTTGACAAAAAATCCTCTCTCACTCTGTTCCTTGGATTTGATGAACCCTAAACAAAAATCTTGATTTCTTCGATGCTATGAGGACTAAGATTTCTTTATTTAATGGTTGTTTTTTGCTTTAAAAAAATTGGTATTGAAGCATCATTACTGTTTATTGTGGTTACTATTACAAAGAAAAGACCTTTTTTTGGCTTTACTCTTTTAGGGTGGACAGTGGCTGTTCGCTGCTACTTCGCTTCGCTGGATCCTGGAGGGAAGGCAAATGTGGGCGGAGTTATCAGACAAGATTGAGCTCCAGAAGTCCTCCGTTGAGGTGTTTGAATCCTACTTTTCTGACTGTTTCTTGAATGGGATTTGATCGGTTCTTTGTTGGAAAAAGATTGGATTTTTTATTTATTTCTTTCATGTCAAGGTCGGAGCTTTTCTAATCGCGGTTTGGGTTGATTTCTAATTAGATCAGAATTTTTATGCTTTGGGCAAATGAGGCTTGGATTTGTTTGATTTAACTCGGAAGTCTTGCCGCATTATGGATTTTTTTCCCAGATTATGGTGGGATTATGTGGTTGTCGGTCTGATTACTCGGTATTGCAATCAGTTTTAGCTGAGTGAACGAATGCTAAATATATGTAGACCAATTCAGATGGACATTTGTTTCCTTTTTTTTCTTTCCTCTTTGCATTATCTTCTTTTTGTTCTGATATATTTTATATAGATATCATGCTGAATATTTTAGAATTATCGACCGGTTTGCTCTGCACATCTCAGACTTTTTTTTTCTTTGCGGTGGGTTTTTTAATTCGTTTAATCTCATTTTCTAACTATTGGTTTCTCTATTTAATGTTTGATGCCGTTCAGGCCTCTTTCAACTGCATATTCATTGATTTTTTTTTTTTGCGTCTAACTTCAAGTTTTTTTTCTTTTGTTTATTGTTTGATTAGATTACAACTGGTTCGCTGCATGCACTCTGTTGAAGATGAATTAAAATTTTCCAGCTTGATCTGTTGACACATAACCCATTGTGAACCTCCTGTCAACTCTGAATTCTGAAAGGAGGCATTTTGATCTGAAATTATCATTAACATTGTGAAGACATACCCCGCGACAGTTGAGCACATTATCTTGCACCCATGGTGTTGGGACTGAGATCCAAGAACAAGAGAGGCACTTCTTTTCACGTGAATTATGATATCTTCATTCAAGAAATCAAGCCATGGCCTCCCTCTCAGTCTCTTAAAACCTTGCGTTCTGTGGTTCTGCAATGGGAGAATGGGGAGCATAATTCTGGGACTACGAATACTGTAGCTCCCTACATTGGATCAAGTGTGGCAGAAGGGAAGATTGAATTCAAAGAAAGCTTCAAGCTTGATTTCACCTTATTGAAGGAGGGATCAAGCAGAAGCAATGACAGAGGTCCATTTCAGAAGAATGTGCTCGAGTTCAACTTGTACGAGCCCAGGAGGGATAGATCTAAAGGGCAGCATCTGGGGAATGCAATGATAGACTTGGCAGAGTTTGGTGTCATCAAGGAAGCAGTGACTGTCAATGTTCCTTTGCACAGTAAGAGGAGCTTCAGGAATACTGCAGAGCCGATGCTCTATGTTAAGATCCAACCATCTAAAGAAGAAAATGCTAGTTCTTCATCTAAAGAGGCCCTACGGAAGCAGGTGTTGATAAATAAGGATGGAAAAGAATCAGTATCAGCTTTGATGAATGAAGAGTATGCTGAGGAAGCTGAGATTGTCTCTATCCCTGATGATGATATTTCTTCGTATTCGTCACTTGCTAACTCGTCTTCTGCTGTAGAGGTAAATGCTAACTTTTCCAGCAGCCCTGATGTACAAGAACGATACAAGGTACTTATTTGAGTAAGATTCTGTAGATGAACATCTACCCATACACTTGCTGATTAGAGTTCTACTTATATTATCTATCTGAATCATTTTAATTTAATTTTATTCGTCTATAATGCTACATCCTATTACTTTAGGCATGGCTAATCACAATGTATATTGTTTGCAGAGGCAGAGTCTGTTGTGTTCATAAATAGACATTTTCATGTTCAAAGATAAATGTTGGAATTATTGGTAAAGCCATAGGGTATAGCATTACTCTTTCCAGAAGATAATTGCATGCTACACATAACCATTTTAGCAGAATCCAACAGAAAGGCCCTTTATCACCATAGTTGATAGTTCTTATTCCTCAATACATATTATCAATCAAGTGATCTTAAATTAAGAGCACTGCAAATATCTACTGCAGACCAATGTCACTGGCTTTCTAGCAATATATTTTAAGTTAGTTTACCGACAGACAGTACCTGAGTCTGAGATATTATTTTCTTGTTAACAGGGTGAATCCAGGATTAATGATGAGAATAAAATTGCGGGTGATGGTGAATGTATCTCTGCGGAAGAACATTTGAAATCAGTAACAAGAGATGTTAATTTTGGTGATGTGTCCACTGACAAGAGTGGACTATTGTCTCCAGCAGATTGCACTTCAAATAGTGATAACTTAGGTAATCGGTACAATTCTTTGTCCAGCTCCCCTACACAAAGTTCAATTCTGGTAGTCGAGAATTTTGACACCCTTGGTGAAGTATCTTCATTGACTTTGGCTCAAGGAGAAGAAATGATATATAGAAACATGAACATGAAGGACATGTTGGATAAAGTGATAGATACGGATACCCAGAAAACCAGTAAAGAAGGCCTTACACAAAAGAGATCAACAGATAAGAAAGATCAATTAGAAGAAGGTGATTCTGCATATCACAATGTTGCAGAATCTGATATAGAATTTAGTCCAATAGAAGCTGGGCCAGTCATGAAAGCTGGGATAGTTGAATGTAAATCAACTGATGGTCAATACATTGCTGACGTGTATGAAACTCTTTCCATTGCTTCAGTTGCAAATGATGATGATATTCCCATCAACGAGAAGAAAGATTGCACTGTATCTAATCAGGAATTTCCAAGCGAGAGATGGAAGAACATAAAATTCTCTGTCAGATCACCCTCACATTTGCAAGGAAGCATTGCCGGTGAAAGCAATGATGAATACAAAGATGTTAAGGAAATTGATGTCCAAGGAAATATACATGATAATGGGACAAACTCTGGCACAGACGATGGGGTAAATGATGATAAAAGTACAGATTCAAATTCAATCTCAGGCATGGTAAAACGAGCTTCCAGAGTCAACAGAAGTAGTTTTTCTAATAATAAGGTCCAAGAGTTGCAGCTTAGGGTCAGTTTACTAGAAGGGGAGCTCAGAGAAGCTGCTGCCATTGAGATAGGCCTTTACTCCATACCCGCAGAGCATGGAAGCTCATCACACAAGGTTCATACCCCAGCTCGAAGACTTTCAAGGCTATGCCGTCATGCTTCAAGACAGTGGTCAGTGGAAAGAAGAGCAAGTGCTGCTCGAAGTGTTGTCTCTGGACTAGCTTTGGCTGCAAAAGCATGTGGAAATGATGTTCCGAGGCATGTACTAGATCCTTTTTATAATACCACTATCTATTTCTAGTAGATCAAGAAGAACAGTACAACGGTGAAGTGATTCATACAATAAGGAATTGTATCATGAAGTTTTTTGCAGCAATATATTGTCTGCTATTAGATAGATATTCTGAGTCCTGCAAATCGGTAACAATATATATTTCAATCACTAGTAAGTTCTAATCATGTGATTTCTTTTGGTTAACAGATTGACATTCTGGCTATCAAACACAATTATCCTAAAGGCAATCATAACGGAAACCATCAGACATCCAGGCGCTGTTAAGAGTAATGGATTCTATTCTGTAAATAACGGCTCCAGAGAGGTTCCCAAGAGCAGGTCTTCTCCGCTGAAGTGGGAATCTGTTTCTCATGAAAATAAAAAGTTACCTTTTGCCGAGGATTTTGATGACTGGGATGATCCAGAAACATTTGTACAAGCACTCCATAAGATTGAAACTTGGATGTTCCATAGAATTGTCGAGTCAGTGTGGTGGCAGGTCTGCTCTTTCTTGCTGTGAGAATGTTCTTACCTGGGGTTCTTAAGACATAAATTTCCATTACTGGAATGTCTTTCCTCCTAGAGATCTTACAAGCTTTTCTTTCGTGCAGGCTTTCACGCCACGAATGCACTATATCCATGAAGAATGTGATGGAAATAGCAAAGCTTACAAAAAAAACTCCCGCAGTATAACAAGCATGAACGACCAACAACAGACAAACTCATCCATCGAAATCTGGAAGAAAGTATTCCAAGATGTGTCTGAAAGACTTTGCCCTGTTAGGGCTGGAGGACATGAATGTGGATGCTTACCTATGTTGGCCAGACTGGTAAATGAAATTTCTGGTTCTTGAAGCATGTGAAAATCATGCTATAAGGTCTTTAACGCTTTTAGATAAGTGCCATAGTTGGTGGAAAAATTTTCTCAGATGAGTATATTTCGATCTTTTCCGAAACTTTTAAGGAGGCTTATCTCTGTCGAAACTAGGCCCTTACTTTAATATACTGGCATATCTATTCTGCTCAATTCTAGCTTTCTGCATAACATGCTTTATGTGAATAAATTCTCATGAGGACAAAGTGTGCATGATTTGATTGATTCTAGACGATGTGTCATCTATATACTTAACCTTCATTAACTCAACATTTGTAGACTATGTTACTGTAAGAACTTGCAGTTATATATATAAATTTCTGCCGTTGGTGTCTTGTGCCATAATGCTTGCTTGAGCTTGTTTTCTTTGAGGCCACACTAGAAATAAAAATCCTTGCAACGGGATCATCATTTTGCTGAGAGCTTAGATGTTTGTTTATTTTCTCACTAGGTCATGGACCAATGTGTTTCAAGACTTGATGTGGCTATGTTTAATGCTATCATGCGTGATTCAAATGACGGAATTACAACACACCCAGTATCAGACCCGATAAGTGACTTGAATGTTCTTCCTATTACTTTTGGGAAGCTAAGCTTTGGAGCTGGAGCTCAGTTGAAAAATGCTGTAAGTAGATCGTTTCTTTCATGATTGTCAAAGAAAAGCTAGCATCAGGATGTTGTTTTAGATATCTTGCTTTCTAATTGACCACAGATCGAAAAATATGTGATGTCAATCATCAACTTTTGTTCCTATCCTATGCCAGATTGGAAATTGGTCTAGATTGTTAAGTGGCTTGTTTGGCATGGATGTTGATGATTGTGATGAGAACGAAGAAGATGATAACAGGCCCCCTGTTTCAGGGAGAAAGCCCTTTCATTTCTTGAATGCCCTGAGCGATCTTCTAATGCTCCCAAAAGACATGCTTTTGGATAATGCTACCAGGAAAGAGGTACGTTTCTGAATTTTATAGACTAGCTTCCATAAGCTTACAAGTGAGGTGTTCTTTGCTACTCCCACGATACCCATTCGCTAAAACAGTTGTTGTGTAGTGACAATTAGCAATTTCCTAATCAATATGCTTATGTGTTTCTTGAAGGTTTGCCCCGCATTCAGCTCATCAATGATTATGCAAATACTGGAGAGGTTCATACCAGATGAGTTCTGTCCTGATCGAATACCAAGTGCTCTGTTTGAAGCACTGGATTCGGAGGTTAGTGCTGAATAAATATGTTAAACATTCTTTTATTAAACATCGCTCATATATTTCCTTGTAGTTTAAACTTTTTGAGCAACGCCCAAGCATCATCTGGTGAACTGGACTTCAGCTTTTATTATTTACAGTATATGGACATTATCAGTATGCTTTGGTTATAATTTCAGATCAAGTTTTGCTAAGTAATAGTTAGTGCCACATTGTGTTTGGCTTATTCCTCCACGGAAGCCTGTGGCATTCTGGTTTTTTTTTACAGGGTTCCATTAAATTATGAAGTGACAGTGTCTATGCATATCTAATACTCTTAATGAGGATGCTTATGCTTCATTCGCATTAGTTTTTCCCTACCTACAGACGATTCTATCCTGAATTCTAACTGTTTCCAGGAACTTCTCAATAACGACACTGAGGAGATCAGAAGTATCCCATGTAGCGCATCTCCAATAATCTATTGTGCACCCTCCATGGCTTCAATCCACAGCATCATCGGAGAAATTCGAAGTACGAAATTCTTCCAGAGGTGTGGATCATCTCTGGTCCGAAAATGTCACACAAGTGATGATGAGCTTGATGAACTTGATTCACCTTTATCTGTGATCATGACTAGTGTGCCCTCTAATGTGAAGGACGAGGACAGGAGCCCTGGTATTCCTATCAGATACCAGTTGCTTCGTGAGGTATGGAGGGATGATGAATGGTCCTGAGAGTTATCTCCATTTCTTCATTTGAATTTTGTGCTCTTTCCTCGTTGATTGTCTCATGCATATTCATAGAAAATCTGTGGTATTTGTAAAGTTTTCTACATCTGTGTTATAGAGGAACTATTTCAATAACAGGATTCAACATTTGAACCTGAACTGCAGTCTTTGGATGTATTAAGAACAGTAATAAACAGCAGATGTATTAGTGTACAGTTTTAAAGCTATATAATCCTCTTCTTTTTTCCTTATTTTTTTTCTTCCATTGAATAACAGGTAATTGTTTCCAGTATCAGCTTTAATTAAATAGAAATCAATGAATTATCATTATCGTTGTTCGAGGAAAACTATTTCAGCTGTAAGAACTCTTAATTTGTAACGAGAGTGATTTTTTTTTACCAACAAACTACGATATAATATGAGAAACCACATTCTTGAAACAAAAAATTATGAGGAACATGATGTTTTTGGAACGAGTTGGTAATTTTATAGAACCAAATTGCTTCATGTAAAGCATTTCACAATTGCGAATACAGAAGACAAAGCATGTGGAGTTGGAGCCACCGCCTCCAATGTCCTCAAACGTACATGTAGAACACTAGTGACTCGGTTGGTTTAGATAAGCGATCGGAAATATTCATATAGTTGCAGACATCAATCTAGTTAAGGATTCTGGTTTGTGCAGATTGTAGATCACAATTCTTTTTTGAGAAGAAAACAGATACTACACTTGATGTTTAGCCAAAAGACTGAGAAAGGTATGAAACTTCAGATTGCAGATTTTAGATCACAATTCTAGCAGATGGTTTTCAACTAGAAGATTACAAGTGAAATCCAATGGCTCCTGAATCAGAAAATTATGCTGAAAACAAGAAACTTCATTTAACTGCTAACCTTGGAGATTACATGCTATGATTTTGCATGATATTATCTGACATATGGAACCATGCAAGACCTGGCTGAGTACACCATTCTGATCCTGATGTTAGCACTATAGGGCCCAAAAAGATACGCCACAAGTCGAGTATTATGGTTACAAGCATTGCAGCCCCTAGTGCATCGACAGCTACTCTTTGCAGGTCCCATTGTTCGTTATCTTTCTCATCTATCCTGGAAATAGTCAGAAAAATGTGTGAGGGTGATCACTCGATATCTTTTAATGAATTATAGGCTCAATGCAGCATTTAACATCAAGAAACATTATGCGTGCAATTAATAACTGTTGATAGTAACAGAAAGTTTTGGTGATAATATATTTTGATTGTTGCAGAGTAATTCGTCGATGACAATATCTTGAATCGGTCGGGAATCAGAGTGTGACAAACCAACAAGCAAAATGCTAAGATTGATCAATACATGAGCCCACATGACAAGTCTCTTTTCAAGTAGCTTATAATAGGATCTTTTATGTAAAATTCATTATATGCTGTGCACTAAACTAGATATCCTAGGTGAAATTATCCCTTCTTTTAACTGTTGTATATTATTAATACATAGACAAGTGGGGTTCCGCAGCGACGGGAGATGCTTTAGGCGGCGACAGCCCTAGAAGCCTCCTCCGCACCGGGAGCCGGCAGCTTGCCGCGGTAGGTGACGAGGAGCCCTCCGCTCCCTACCCCACGCTGCCTGCGCTTGTTCCAGCCTGGAGATGTCGCAGAGTCGTGGAAATCCCCCGACACGTCGCCACCGGCATCTCCCTCCCTCCTCTGTTCGCCGCCTCTTCTCCCCTCTCCCTCTCTCCTAGCATCTCGCCACGACCTCTCCTCCTCTCACTCTCCTCCTCCTCTGCCTTCTCTTCGCAAGATCGCGGTGACCTCGAGACCCTCACCGCGGCCTCTCCCTTCTCCCTTGCTCAACCCCCTTTCTCTTCTCTTCTCCTGCCAGCCATCTCCGGCGAACA
>LTAE01013122.1:0-12965 GCA_001647135.1 Pontederia paniculata
AATAATAATAATAATAATAATAATAATAATAATAATAATAATAATAATAATAATAATAATTTTTTAAACCTCATATCTTTATGTATTTAATTGTCTCGAATGTACCTAATTTTGTATGCATGCTATGTCTCGTAATAAGAGAAATACTAACGTGCATGTTAAGTGCATTCGATGCAATCACATATACATAAAAATATGCGTAACTCATATTTTCAACTCTAAATAAAATATTTTTTTGAGTCACATGTATCTTTATATGTTTGTGATTATGGCGAATGTACCTAACGTGTACACTAATACGTCAACAACAACAACAACAACAACAACAATAATAATAATAATAATAATAATAATAATAATAATAATAATAATAATAATAATAATAATAATAATAATCCAAAATTGGCAAAAGTAAAAAAGAAGCATAATTTAGAGGGAATTCCAATGAAAACAATTTATATCATTCAAGGAGATAAAAAAATTAAAATCCAATAATAAAAAAATGATTTTTTCGGAAGCTGTCTCAAATGTTTTTTATGTTAGCTTTTCAAAGTAGAGTATCTTTTTTTTTATTATGAATTTGGATGTCGAAAACCTTTTTTTTTTGTAATACACATTTGTTTTAATTTGTGAAACTTCCACATTTTGATATTTTTTTCAAGCTACATACTAATTTGATTAATTACTTTGGTGAGTTATGAATTGGATTAAGTTTTTTCCGATTGCCATAATAAAATCCTTTAATTAATTCGTATAACATATAATTGCATTATTTCTCAATATATAATTGGTACCACTTGAATTAAGTTATTAGTATATAAAAGTGCTCACATGTGGTGCACATTTATTATAGTTTCTTATTAGTATATAAAAGTACACAACATTGATTTATATCTCTTATATTTTTCAGCATCCCTTTTAAAAATATAAAATATCATATTACTCTAATTAATTATTTATTTGATGGATTCAGTAAAAGTGTTGCATGTAACATCATATTATCTAACTTTTTAAATGTTGGATGTTAAATTTATAATGAATAAAAAAAAATAAAATAGATAAAATTTAATATTCATTTTTAAATTTGACATTAATGATTAAACAATAGGTAATATGACGTTAGAAAATAGCTTCATTTTTTGTATTTGATATTCTTCATCTTTGAAAATTGTAACGAAATATTCATCATGACTTAATATTACACAATTGATTAGCGAGACTGTACCCCGAGAGGACGGATGCTAGTAGGCCCGAGTTTGATTTCCAAGAGATCACTTTGATCAGGATTTACTTTTGTCGCACCCGTCCGAACACTGAATTATTGAGAGTAGCCCTAGAAATCAGTGCGATTCTAATTTTAAAGAGTAATTTTCGTGTATAGTCCCTCAACTTTGCTCATATCCCACTTTGGTCCCCGAATTTTATTTTGTAACAAATTGATCCCTTAACTTTGCGACTTGCTCGTCGAAAGTCCCTTCACCTACGATAGCAGATTTTTCCGGTTTTCACTCAACGTGGTAAAGCCACGTAAATAAAAAATAAAAATATTGACATAAAATTTAAATATTTTTTGAATAGTCTCATAACTTTACTCGGTTCCCATTTTGGTCTCCTAACTTTAAATTGTAACCAAATAGTCCCCTAATTTTAGTTTGTAATTAAATGATCCCTCAACTTTATAATACGTTCATCGAAAGTCCCTTTTTATCAAATTTGGTTTATCATTTTTTTGTCCACTTGAGAATGCGAACATTAATATTTCTTGTATTTATATTGTTGTATGTATACGTGAGAATAACATGAACATATAGAATATTTTAGTTTTCATCTCATGCAAAAGTAAATGATTTTTATGTGGCTTTATCACGTGGAGTGAAAATCGGAAAAACCTGCTATCATAGATGAAGGAACTTTCGACGAGCAAGTTGCAAAATTAAGAGACTAATTTATTACAACTTAAAATTCGGAGACCAAAATGGAATATGAGCAAAGTTGAAGAACTATATACGAAAANGCGGCCCCCGCGGCGGTCCTTCCGTCAAAGGTTTCGGCGTCCAGATTCCCGTCGTCGTCGAGAGGCCCGTCCAAGGCCCCGTCGTCGTTCCCTGCGACCTCGGCGACCAGGGCGGCGTCCAGGTACTGCTTCTAGCGCCGCCCCCTCATCCTTTTGCTAAAAAAAGTTGGATTTTTACTTGCTGTTCTGCTCTCCTACCCGCTAATTTCTTATGGATTTCCCAGTTTGAGCATGGCGTTCTACTTGAATCTTACTGTTGACAGTGCTAGAAGTACTTTGAATTGTAGATTTTCTCTGCATTTTTTACACTAGGGATTATTGAACAAGTCGCAAAGTTGGAACTAAACTTGGGATCTAAGAGGCGTGCGTGGGATTGAGATTGATGTTAGTAGCAGTAGATGCGAAAAAGTTAGTACTTTTTCACTTTACTTTTAGGTAACTTTGTGCCCTAGTTGATAGCATGCATTCAAAATTTCATGGTTGCAGTTTATATTGAGTCGAAAATGGATGGACATGAACTGGCTTGAAGAATTGCTGTTTTTGTTGTTACAAATCATGCCGTCTGCATATGATTTTTGTTCTTGTGGCCTGGTAGTATCTGTCAGGATAAAGCTTAGAGGCTTGTCTTATGAGAAAAAAAGAATACAAAGGGGCTAATATTATATAGAAACAATGTGATTTATGGTTCCTAGAGACACTTTGTCATGTCGACATTTGAGTATTAGGATTATCAGGGTTAAAAAAAAATGCTTGTATCCAAGTTTGTCAATTGGTTTGGTATACTCCGTTAAACTATGACTGAAAGGTCAACCATGGATGGCTGAAGGGGATAAAATCTGCTTATTTTATGCTTGCCTCGAGCTTCAAAATCCTCTAGAAGATAAAAAAAAATGTAGAAAGGTAGTGATTATGATGTTTCCTTCTTTAACAGGATGATGTTCTTTATTCTATAGATGGTGTGTCTCAGAGTTTGTAATGAAGATTGCTTTCTTATATTAATTATAACTAGTGGCACTATATGTTTGCTGTGACAGCCTGAAGCATGTAATTTGAGGTTGATCTTTGATTTCTATAACATACAACTCCACCTATATCCTTCTCCTTCCATCTCTCTTCAACTTCTTTCCTTTTTGAGAGTCATTTCCATTTAAAAATCCTATACCGTCTTAGGAGGATATTTTCCTTTTCCATGCAATATAGCTTCTGTTCTTTCCGTCCCCCCTTTTTTCTCTGTCCACTGTCATGTTGAATAATTATTCTAGTAAAGATATGCATGAACAGATATCTTGTCCGTTGTCCTAACAATGTCTTTCCATATGCTTTATATTATGATAGGTCTATAAACAGAAATGGAAAATATTTTTCCATTAACCCATTAACCGCTAGCTAGACTATCCAACTTCTTAACTCGTCATCTCAAAATTTTTTTTTTCTGAACTCATGACTCTCAACTGAGTCCTCTAATTGACATGCACCTATGACCATCTGTCCAACTTCTCACTTTGACCCTTCAGCTTGATGCCAGTCAAACAAAACCAACTAGCTAAACTAAGCCTGCAGAGTTAGGCTTTGACACAATCACAGCCTTAAAGAAAGAAACAAATAAAGGAAGTCAGAGTATACTGTGAACCAACTCCAGTAAGCATTCTTTCAAGCAAACAAAAAGTCTAACTCAAAACAGTGTCCTTTAACAAATGAAGCACTTAAATAACTCTGATTTTTTCGCACTTAATCCAGAGCTTTCAAGTGAAATGCGGCCCCAAATCAGTAATTTGACTCAATATTATCTCTGATAGACATAGGAGGAACAATTTGCAGGATAAGCTAGCTAGTTAATAAGCCAATTTATTAGGCATGCATCTTTTTTAACTCAGGGGTCAGTGAGTGTAGAAGTTATTTTGGGACAACTCACTTGGTCCGATGCACGAAAAGGAGCTGTACGATTTGTCTCCCCATTGCTTTCTTTCCTTGAGCTCCATCGAAATTGACTTACCTTGAAAGAGTAAGACACACGAAGTGTAAAAAGCGAGCACATAAACATTTTCTCCCTTTCGGTGGGTAAAGCACCCATCATGTAATTTGACTCGGTGTGTTGCTTGGTTTTAAGATCCTGTTTTTTTATGAGATGTTCGAAATTCAGTTTCAAAATTACACCCCAATTGAACCTTATCAGGTAGGAGTGTCTTTCCTGCTATCCCCCTAGGTTGGAGCTATTCATTTTTCCTTTGACCCTACCTGCTGGGGGATGTCGGAAATTTTACCATTACATGCCTTTTTACTCTCAATCATGTATATGATGCATCTAGCAATAAGCTTATTATAATAAGCTCATATTTAACATTTCTGCAGATTATACTATGTGTTATTGTAACAGGAACCCTCTAAAAGAATGGTAGAACAAAGTTTTCTCTAAACTTCTCATTAAATTGAACAGTCATACATGAATCCAGTTAGTTTCTTGAAGTTGGTGAATTTGAAAGCTTGTGTTATTTTACTTCTTTTATCTTTCCTTAGAATTTGTTTCTTTTTTTCTTTTGAGAAGGAATTTGATCGTTGTCAAGGATACATTCATAAGCTCATCTTACTTTATTAGTAAAAGAAGTTAGATTTCACTTTGAGTAAAGGTGTTATGCAACGAATTTCCCAGTTACTAATATTCCTTTTTTGTTATTAATAATACTATTCTTTTGGCTATGACATCTCTTCTCAGGAAAAAAATATTGATATATTTGCTTGATTGGACATCTTATATAAGCGCTGTAGGATACAGGATCAAAGAATGATTATGACATCTCCTATTTATCTCATATAAAGCTAATAGAAAGAATCACAAATTTTCCCTTTGTCCATTCAGGGTTTCAAGTGGTACACAAGAAGTCTCCGAATTGACGATGACGGGGATGTAGCAGACGAGTTCTTGGATGAAGTAGTGACCACGGAAGTCGAACTTCCCGCAGCCGCGGACCAGAAAACGTTCCCTAAGTTCCAGGTGAAGTACAAGACCCGTCCAACCGCATCGGCCATGAAAAAGCAAATATTTGCTGCCGACGGGAACATAATGCATAGTTTGGAGTACCAGGGAAGAACGATGTTGGCATGACCGTAGATTTATCTGGGTACTATGTACAACATACGGATTACTGTAGGGGTCGACAATGTCTAATGCCACATGAATTCATTCTTCTTCCGTAATGTTCCTGCGGTTATGCTGTTCATATACTTTCAAAAGTTTGTAATGACCGAGGATTACATTAATGTGATAGAGAAACTTTATCAATTGCCACTGCCCTGTTCGGTTTTATCATTTAGGCTGGCATTTTGTTTTGCTTAGGTGAGAATATTTTTTGACCGTTGATTCTGTAGCAAAAAAATAAATCAACTATATATCAATTACTTTTGTTAGAGAGGAAAAGAAAAGAAAATATACCTTTAAAGTTTAACACAATTTTTTAATGAATAAAAAAAAATACCAAGAAAAACGAGCATGGTGCATAATTTTCTCATTTATAAGTTTCAATATGCATGTTCTTCACCTTGTGCTTGACTGCTTTCATTTTTTGAAATTAACATTTAGAATGGCTAGTTAACTTTCTTACTAATTTTTCAAGAAATTAATATTATTCAAAATATAATTCCTTAAACATATACATTCTTAAAAGTTATCTAAGAGTCTAATTCTCAGTGTTGTCGGGACCTGATCGAACCGGTCGGTCGGACCAGTGATAAGAACATTTTAAAACTCACTCTTAAATCGATGTTGAATTCAGACCGGATTGGACCGGTCAAAACTGGACGTCAAAGCAGATAAAACTGGCCAAAACCAAAATGAACCGGTCAAATTTGATTAAATCGACTAAAATTATTAAAAAAATAAATATTTTTTTAATCACTTATAATATTATACTTTACCTCATTGACCCTCATATATTTAATATTTACTACTTTGTTCTTATTTGTTGATGTAACTGATGTGAGATTATGTTGATTTATCTTTATTATCTCAAGATTACTTATACAAATCATTTTATACACAATCTTTATTCTTTTGTCCTAATACAAAACATGCTATGTTTAACCTAATTATAAATAATTTGATTTAATCATATTATATTTATTATATTAATTAATATAATATAAATCATGAATATATTATATTAAAAATATTAATAGATATTATGAGTTTATGATACTATTATGACAATAAAAAATTTAAAATTAATAAAAAAATATAATAAATTGAATTTAGTTATAAATAACTTAAGTTGATCATATTTTATTATCATAATTATGGTTATAATTTATTAATATATGTTAGTAAGTAGTTTGATTTAATATATTTTATTAAATTATATAATTTTATTATTATCCGGTCCGATCGGTTTGACTTGAATCGAAGACTTCTGGTCCGGTGCAACAAAAAGGTATAAAATATATAAATTGATTTCTTTAACATAAATTACATAAGCAGTGAGTGTGAAATATCCCTCTTTTTTTGACAGAAAAAAATATCTTCAAAATTTTACATGCAACTTTTTAGTCATCCGTAAATCATTAAAATTTCGTCAATTGTCAATCACACAAGAACAAGAACATGTAAAACAACATCAAAGACAGTTAACTACGGAAGATGAGGAACAAGAATGTAACCTCCATAACAAAGGAACAAGAACACAATGCAAAGATCTCTTTTCAGAATGTACAAATGTAGCTATTTACAGATAAGATTAAAGCAATGGTTCAACCAAATAAAAAAAGGCAATGATCACATAGGATTCATGGCATACCCCCAGACTAATAACACTTGTGAGCTTATGATGGTACTGAGCTCTTTGATCTGGAAATGAAAAGAAGGGCTACATCTGTTGTCAACTTTAAATGGCAACTTGATCACTCCTCATCCTTGTCAGTCGCAGTTTCGCACGGTCCATACACGACACTCATGTAACTCTGGATCATTTTCATAGTGAGACCTGGAAACCTGTGAGAACTAGTAGGTTGCAGATCAATCTTGATGAGTGGCCACATCATTGTCTCTGCGGCTTTACATTCTTCCATTCCATCTCCGATCACACAGAATCGAACATTTGGAGCGCTGAAGCGTTCCTTGATCCATGAGAAGCACTGGAGTTTTCCTACTTCCCATGAACTGTAAACTGAGAAAGAGAGGATTATAATTAATAGCATATGCTTTGTTTCGAGCTTTGGTCTTCAAAGAAAATTGAAAATGAAATGAAAGACTTTCAGATGCCCTTGACATCACTTCCATATTCAACTGAATGAAACAATCCTCGTCGAGGGAATGAAAAAGGTTACTCAATCAACCTTGATTCTAGATCTTCATTATGAGAAGGCTCAGAAAGGATGAAAAAAATACTAAGGCAAAATGCAGTCTAGGAACTCACTAGCGCAATAAGTGAAATCCAAGAAAAAAAAAAGACTAGGAAAGATAAACAATAAAAGTACAAACCATTATGAGCCAAGATAACATCATCCAACCGATAGAGCAAACATTTGACAAGACTTGGAATCAAGGATCCTGAAGTAACCAAGATGTTTATGTCTTGGCATCTCCTGGTGATGCAGCCAGATGTTTCCAGAGATTCACTCTTTGAAATGTTTTCTCTACCCAATGCTTGCTTCAACAGAGCATGGCCTAAAAAAGAATGGACAGAGTCCAAGGCAACAAAATGTCATGACCTTTTCGCTTCTACCATAAACTTGAAATGAAATGTAAAAAAAAAAGGAACTCAGTAGTTTAAGCACTCAATAAAAGGAGACTAATAACAATGATAATGAGATCATATACAATTTGAAGAAGACAAGGAAAAAGTTGAAAATTTATCAGATATACCATTTTGGCATTTTGAATATCATATGCAGATAATAAACATTATTATTGAAGAGCTCCCGGGGGCTGATGAAAGTCCCAGAAGAAATATGTTGCATCTGATCCTTTTCAGAGTGCTTGAGCAATATTTTTTGTTGAGAATGAAAAAGAAGAGACATGTTAAATCTGATACTTTTCACAGTTGCAACACTCATTTGAGAATAGCTTTGATCAATGATTTAGATATTTCATTCTAGTTTAGTCCTACTGTACTAATGTTTTACTTTTCTAGAATAGCTGATAGCTTTTGGATTTTATTTCTTAACCATTAGTGGTTTGACTAGTTGTTTAGATGAAAAGTATTTGGAGAACCTAGCGGTTATCTTAGATGACAAATATACATTTTTGAGAATGGATAATAGATATACAATTACGTAAAAGGACATTTACTATCTTTTTTACTTCTTTAAGGGAGTATCGTTTTTTATGGAATCTATTGCCTCTACGAACAAAGGAATTTGTTTTGTTTTTAGTATATTGAGCGAATATGCTCTTTTAAGGTATATTTAGGGTACATTAGTTATCAATTATATGCGCGCCTTTATTTAGTATGACCGAATTGGATAGTAGGACAAATCATCTCATTTTCATTTCAATGAAAAAAAATAACCAGTTCTGTCACTGAGCTAAAAAGCAATTCAAAAACTCATAAGAAAAGCTAATCAGATACTACCACCTAGTTCTAAAAGTTTATTTACCAAACAAAGCCTTTTCAGAAAACTAATATTATAATTAAGTAAGAGAAACTACAACTGACTTGAAGATGAACTGATTTACATGCCAAACACAGGCTATGACAAGCATTGTTGAATGCACACACTTTACAACCAGCATCAGAGAGAGAGAGAGAGAGAGAGAGAGAGAGAGAGAGAGAGAGAGAGAGAGAGATTCACCTAAAAGATGCAATACATCATAAGAACATGCATGATTACAATTAGAAAATGGTTCTCGCAGCTGTATACCTGAAGAAAGCCATCCATCTACGTAACTATCAGTCAAATTGTATAAATCGTTCCAGATTTCAATCATCTTTTCATCAAGTACCTTATGTAGACCCTGAAAGAACCATAAATTGATTATTCACCTAATAACTCAACAACCTTTTTTCGACTACAGATGCGAGAGAAGTGTGAACATGAAGCATTAAATAAATAAAACAAATGAAGAAACTAATATATGTGCTTCTATTTAATTACCATATGGAGGTGGATGCCCTAGTGTTTTATGTTTCCCCTAACTAAATTAAGGTCCACAAGACACATCTTAATCAAAATAAGGATGTAAAGACCGACCTGGTCAAATCCCACTCATATGATTACCCTTACCTACAAGCCTGACATAAAAATCCTTATCTGGTGACCAAAAGAGTATATAAGGAACATCTCTTCTGAAAGATTTTGCAAAATCAGATCATTTGTTAATAATCCCTACACTGTAAGATTTTCACAGTATCTTATTTTCAGGCATAACAAATAAGAGATTCTATATCAGATCCTGTAACATATACAAACCATTTTAGCACCATCGAAATCTATTTAAAGACTGAACTAATTAAGCAATAGAAACATACTTAATACTTCTTATAAGTAACTATTTATTTACTTTGTTAACACAAGCCTGATAAATGAAAAAAAATGAAATATCATAAATTTTTAACTACGTTCTGTTAAAGTTATAACAACAGGAAATAATGGAATATAAAAATAAAACAAGAAAAATGGAGATGGGTTTGAGAATATCAGCCATGTTGAAGAACTTATCAATAGCCGTGTTTAGTAACATAAGGCAGAAATAGCACACCTGGGCATACTTCTCTCCAATATAACGATGCCTATATGCAAGTTTCCTTTTGCTAAAAAAATCAAATGGAGGACCAAATCCATCACTGGTGAAATCATAATTAGATAGATCTCTTCCATCGTCGAATTCAATCAGAGAATTGAGATAAGGCTCGTTATTATTCTCAATCTGCATGTAAAAATCTAGGATAAATCAGTTTATCCAAGTACATGAACATATAGACACAAATATTTTACGCCTTATAGACATAAATATAGGCTGACACATCCATGTAAGGAATGATGAGGATGATTGAATATGAGCAGTTGGTTGAGAGATCAAATTTTGTTAAACAGTCACAAGGCCCATCATATAAAGTCATCCTTGTGCTATCGATACTTCATTCCATATCAATGGGTAAGGCGCACAAAAAAAGTCATATAACTTTTATCACTCTAAGTTGCCAATGTGTGCGATAGAGATTTCTTTCGAGACAGTTAAAAGGATGACCAACAAGGTGGTACTTGTACTTCAACATTTTCTTTGAGAAGGTAATCAACAACATAATTGATAATAGGTTAAATTGATTCATGATGGAATATAAACCAGCAAACAAAAATCCTAATAAATAGGTATTATCATATCAATAAATAGGAGACAAGTATTGGAATCCACAGCAAGCTAACCTCTTCATAGAAGAACAACTCATCACAAACTTGAAGAATGTGCTTCTCCCATTGTTTACCAATTTCAATTCCTTGTTTCACATCCTTAAGACCATTAAATGCCCTTGCATATGTCCCATCTAACAATGACTTCAACAAGATGAGGGTCTCATCCATGTCCCATATATACACATTCATCGGTTCAGAATCTGCTTGCAGACAATTTCTGTCCTCTGTAGATTTTTTCTCTATGAACTCATTCATTGCGTATACTCTAAAGTCCTGAGGATACATGTTAACGATTCAACAATGGAACATAATGTATAAACAATAACACTGAAATATTCTGGTCAGAAAAAATCAATTGCAATTGGGAAAAAAGACGAAATATACATTATCATCAAAACTTGCTACCACCAGTTTACGAAAAGGGACCAAAAGCTCAGCAACAAGTTAAGTTTCTAATGTTTATTTGGCTGAGCTATGTACATTCAGGAATTTTCTTTATTAGCCTTTTCAACCTCGACAATGGTTTATATCAAAGATTCGTCGAACCAAAAGCAGACTTCTTAGTATTGACTAAACTGGTTCCTACAGAGATTTCCCGCAAACTGGAGACCAATGGTTAGATCACTGTCCTCACCATTGTTGAACTATGTTCATAACTACTCCAGATCATGTCAACAAGTTCTCATTAGTTCCCACATCTACTATGTTCAAGCCAGGATCTTTAATACTTCACTTATCCTTGAGTATTCTCTGACCCATGAAGTTTCTGACTCCATAAATTAATTCAAGCTTCAAAATCCTCTCTTTCATTTCTGTAATACAATAAGACTTCGGAGATTAACAAGAAGACTAAGTCACGATTTAGAAATCAGCATCTAAGATGCTTCCAACAAACAATAAGAAAAAAAAATCACGCCTTTCTGCACTTTTAGCCTTAATCTACGTTACTTACTCGAGAATCCATTGAGTTCCTACCAAACCAGATTAAAAAAAAACCTAGTACAGAACTACAAAAATGAACTTTAGTTTCTAACTCCATCAATCAATTCAACTTCAAAATCCTTTCTTTTCAGTCACAATCTAGAAATCAGCATCCACGATGCTTCCAAAAACCAAAAGATTGCCCCTTTCTGCACTGCCAGGACATATCAAATCAAACCCTGTCGGCTTTCATCTACGATGCCTGCTCCAGAATCCATTCAGTTCATACCCAATCAGATCAAACAAACAATAACAGAAGCAAAAAAAAAAAAAAAAATGATACGCATTTCAGAAAATTCCTAAAACAAGACGCGAGATGAAAACGCTGCTCTGAGTTATGAATCCACAGCCGAGAACATCAAGAAGAAGAAATCGAGATTAAGAAACAAAGCGCGGTTTTGGTTCAATCGCGTACCCCTTCGGCCTTCGCCTTGACGGAGATGTCTTGCTCTATTTTTTTTTATTATTCTTTTCGCTATTTATCCTTTTCAAAGTTTAATATTTTTATCCGATGAGAGCAATATTTAATATTTATGTCCTATGGATCCGCTGTGTCGAAATAAACAGGAAACAAATCGTACAGCAACTTGACACCACACCGAAACCAATAAATTCTGACAAATAAGATATCACCAGCTAAAATTGTCCTTTTGTCTTCTTTTTTTTTTAAGCATTTTTTTTCGGTGACTACCCACCGGTGTTCAGGGCTACTAGCACATGACTAATCTGGTATTCGGATCAGGAGCGACAGAGGTAAATCTTGGTCAAAATGACGATTCCGAGATTCGAACTCGGGGCTACTAGCTCCCTCGTCCCTCAACCCAAGACAGAGACCCGCTACCATCTGTGCCAATCATCGGTTTCTTATCATAAATATTTTGAAAATAAGAGAGTAATTAACAATAATGAGATGTATGCAAAGAAGTTAGAAATGTGATTAATAATAATGTGAGATAGTTATAGGATATGGAAATTAGTAAATCATAATTATATTTAGGTTTGAAGAATAAAATTGAAAAAAAAAACACATTATTAATGTCATCACTTTTGTGTGAAAGTTCTATGTTATGTTTTTAATAAAAAGAAGAAAGATAAAATATTGAAGTAAAATTTGTCTATATTAGTTGTAAATAGAGCATAAAGAAATGAGAGACTGAAAGAGGAAAAGACACAAATAAAGATTGAGATAGTTAAGAAGATAAAGGATAAAAGATGAGGAGGAGCTAAAAGTTTGTTCTCCCTCTTAAAATAATAATAATAATAATAATAATAATAATAATAATAATAATAATAATAATAATAATAAATTATTATTATTATTATTATTACATGAAGACCTCTTTTTTAACTAAAAAATATTAAAAAAAGGAAAAAAAGATAAAAATATCATAAAAAAGGAAAAATGGAAAGAAATCTAAGATGTGAAAAAGGGAAAATGAGAGAAAAAATGCAATAACTATAGAAAATAAGGGAAGTTGGTTCTCCCTCAAATTAAATTGATAAAGATTAATAGATTAATATTAATTTGATTGTCTCTAGTAAAATTATTATTCTCTTCTGTCCTTAGTTTGCAATTCAAAAATGTGTTTGTGAACAAGAGAGAGAGAGAGAGAGAGAGAGAGAGAGAGAG
>LTAE01013123.1:2892-12962 GCA_001647135.1 Pontederia paniculata
CTCTCTCTCTCTCTCTCTCTCTCTCTCTCTCTCTCTCTCTCTCTCTCTCTCCTTAAGGACTCCACCGGAGCTTGCACACTCACTCTGTGGTGCCAACCGACATGAGGATTCCACTTCTCGTGCATGAATGTAAGATTACTTTCTACTCATCCTCCTGATACCAATTCGGCTGTTATTATTCTCTGCGTCATTACCAAAGACGTTCTTTGACAGATGCTCTCTTTCTTCATGCTTCGATATATTTCACTGTTCTATTTGTTTAACAGTACTTCAAAGCTGCTTCTGTTCTTCCACTTCCCTGTGATGTAAAAATCATAGTCTTTCCTCTCATTGTGCACTTCCAGTTTGAGATTTATATCAACTCTCACTAGTGTCTCTTTTCATTTTCGACTTCCTTCCTGATCAGAACCAAGCAAAAGAAAACAAAAAGAGTTTCTTCTTTGATCATCTATGCTTGTGATTCAAAGTTGGGAATAGTTCATTGACATTTGTGTATGCAGCCACAAGCTACAAAAGTATGTATATCTTCTAGTCAGCTACCAGGAGATCAAATCAAGAACAAAATGAACATTCCTGATTGGCTCAAGTGCCCCATAAGCCTCGAGCTGTTCAGAGACCCGGTCACCCTCAGCACCGGCCACACGTACGACCGGGCCAACATCGAGAAGTGGTTCGCCTACGGAAACGTGACGTGCCCGGTCACAATGCAGAGGCTCCACGATGCGTCGCTCGTCCCCAATCGCACCCTCCGGCACTTGATCGAGAGGACGTGGTGTCTGAGCGATTCGCGGCCACAAGTCGACAGCGTGCAGCTCTCTCTGTCCACCCTGAAGCAAAACCTCCAGACGCCGATCAGCGCCGCGACGAAGCTCGAGACGCTCGGATTGATCAGGGTGCTGTCGTCGGAATCGAGCGGAGCCCAGGTCAGTCTCGTTCGATCAGGTTTCTTTGAGCTGCTTCTACAGTTCCTGTTCCAAGTTCATCTTGCCCAGAATTCTGAATTGATCGGATCAGCCCTCGACTGCATCTTGAACTTGTGGCCTTATGTTAATCTCGAATCATTGGACATGCTGAAGAGAGAGCCACGTCAAGCGTCACTGGAACATCTCCTCTCGCATGGAAACTCTAGAATCAAGATAAGCTTGTGTCACATGGTGGAGGCGATTGCTACGTGTAATACCATGCAGGAGCTGAGCCATCTCCTGGCGCACAGACAGAGACTCTTGAAAGCGCTAGTATCTCTGATGCTCGACAAGTCTGACGCCCGGGCGTCAGAAGCTGCCCTCAGAGCGGTATGCGGCCTGTGCTCATTGCAAGACAACCGAGCCAGCGCCATCAGGGAAGGTGCTGTGGATGGCATCGTCTCTTATCTGTCGACTGCAGCATCACATCTTTCAGGGTCGAGGCACCAGACGGTCACCCGTGCATTGGCTGCACTGGAGCTCCTTGTAGGATTTGAGACCGGCAAGAGGGAGATGAGCAAGAACCAGAACGCCATCGTCGTCCTGGTCAAGATGGTGTTCAGGGTCTCGGCGGATCAGGAAGGGAGCGAGCACGCCGTCGGGGCACTGCTGATGGTGTGCCGCGACTCGGCGCAGGCGAGGGTGGACGCCATCAACGCCGGGCTGCTGACGCAGCTGCTGCTGCTGCTCCAGAGCCAAAGTAGTCCCAAAGCCAAGTACAAGGCTAGAGCTTTGCTGAAGCTGCTGAGGTCGATGGACGGAGGAGGATAAATGTGGTCTAATTAATTCAACGTTCAAAGTGTCCATTGGATGTAGTAAAAACAAAAAGATTGGATCTTTTTTTGTTGATCAGTAAAAACTTGTTGTATAGAGAATTAAAAGGCATCGCCCTTCACAACTCCCACAGGTAAAAAACCAAAGGACATAAAATGGAAGCAACCTTGTTACAATCTGAAGTCATCATTTAGTAGCGAATCATATTAAAGAGTGGAATAAACGAAACAAATTAAGAGCAAAGTCAGGGACTGACTGTACAAGATGACAACATCCATGTCATGGTGTTCTGTTCACAAGACGGCCACTTTTTGGTCACTGTTGAAAGCAAAGGGAGGGTTGTAATGGATTTGAGAAAACAGTAGGCTTAAATCGACACCTAAGCAAGGAGAAAAGTCACCAAACAGTTTGTTGTGTACTTCCAAGCCGATGAGAAACCAGCCCAAATTTTGAGAAGGCATACCAAATTAATCAAATGCTAGACAACAACCAAAAGAATTTTTGAAAAAAAAAAATAAACGTTAACCTAATCCAAATTTGGAAAATATTATTGAACTCCTTCTGATTCTTTCAACCAGTGAGTTTGGAAGTCAACATGAAGGCATCTATTTTTATCACAAACACTCAAAGACCCTTACATACGGATGGATCATGATCATATAACAAAAGAGCGGACGAAACAAGCTGCATTTTTGCCACAGAACAATACCACCGGCATTATGATGGATGTGGGGATTGGTCATACGTAGTACCATCTTCGTATTCAGCAATACGTACGAGAGCAGGGTGTGAATCATATTGCAACTGAAAGAAACATATACACCAGGAACATCTTCTGATGCATCTCAAAATTAAAGTGAAACCAGATTGAGAAGGCTGTGTCAAGCTTTTATACGAGCAGTCAAGAGGAAAACAACTTGGGGTTGATTGTTCATACAGTAGTTGAACAAATTTGGATACAAGAGGGCATGAGGGTAACAGGCCCCCCCAGATTGGCAGCTAGAAAGATGCAGATGGCAAAGCGCATAAGATCAATAAAGTGCAGAGCATACGATAAAGATCATTTACCTCTGGATCCTCATACTCGGCAGAAGTGATCTTTGTCAACTATGTTTGATATGATTTACAATACGCATCCCCCATTCGGAACATTTCTTTTTACTAACATAAAGCAATTGTAATACTTGGAAGTAACGACAGTGATACTTCAAACAAATAAAACAAAGAAAGTTGAAATCAAATGAGCTTTACTTAATAAGTAATAGACATGGACAAGTGAAAGCATGCATCAACGCCAGAGAGCATCAGCAGATATGCCTGGTTGTGGGAAACTTTGAAGCACAAACATTGTGGTCATCAAAGAACTAACAGCAACCACTTGTAGATGCATCAGCTTCTGGTGGCTTTTGCTTGAAAATATTCTTCTTGCCAGCACTTGATGAACCATCCGCACAAAGGCTTGGCGTTTCCAAGATCTAGATCAGATCAATCAGATTTGTCAACATATAACACACACACACACACATATATATATAGGAAACATGATGAGATAGAAGTTTTGGACATGGAAATCAAGCATGAATGTAGCAGAAGATTCATTTATAAGACAAAATAAGATCAAAGGACCAGCATTTCTGAAAGATCGTAAAACACATCAACTGAAAAAGAAATTATAGCGACTACAAAGTGAAAGAAAAAATATCAATAAGGTAGATACAAGTTATGGAGTAACGCTGTTGACACATCAGCAGCTGCCTGTGTTTATAGTCTGGGCTTTAGCCTTGAAATTTCTTTGAGACGAACTGGGTTGACTGTCAGGGGTATCGAAAAAGCCATTTTATATTGTTACCATATTACTTCACATTTTTAATATTTTTAATTATTTGTTCCTTTTTATTGAGAAACTGTAATATAATTATTCTGTTATCACGTATGTTAAATAGATCCACGAAGTTAACTCAGGTGAAACGAATATTGCAAGCAAACAGCCTGATGGATACCAAGCACATAAAACAGTGGATTGGAAATGTACTGTCATAAAAACTTTATGTTTTGGCGACAGAAATATCATGAAATCAGAACTTTACTTTCATTATCTATTTACATAAGTGGAAGAAACAGGACTTACTGGATATCATCTATATTGGTAATCTAGAGGGATAAACGATTATCTCTCGAAACAGAAGGAGGCAAGTGCCTAAACCTACCTTAAGGACAAGCTCCTCAAAGCACTGCTGCACATTGACTCGCGTTTTTGCACTACACTCCAGAAAGAGGCATCCATATTCTCTAGCAAAGTCGATTCCTTCTTTCTTTGTTACTACTCTCTCACTTTCCTGGAAATATGTGAATATATAGTTCAACAACTTTGTCAACAATATCAACCAGAAAAGCCATGGAGAGAAATTAGTTGCAAACAAAAATATCAAGAAACAAATAATGGCAAAACACTCGTAATGAACCATTATGTGAACCATTACATTGAAATAATGACATATGAAGATCGAATAAGCAGATATACTTTGATTACCTTGTCAACCTTATTCCCAACAAGCATCTTAATGCAGTCCTGATTAGTTGAGTATAGGTCTACCTCCTTAGCCCAAACATCTTTCAGGTTGGTGAAAGTATCCCTTCTCGCAACATCATAAACTGAATTAGTTAACAATTTGAGATCAGCAACTTGTTGTTCCATTGTTAAAAAAAAAATCTAAGCTAACTTAAACTGATGAGTATTCATTAGCATGAAAACAAAATAAATGACCACATAATATGCATTTAATAGAAAGTACACAAAAGGAGAATAGGACTATAAGTTAGAAGTTCTTCAACGTTGGTTGCAGTGTAAGGATAGCTATCTAGGTTGATTTAAAAAATGGTCCTTGAGGATCAACTTAAATATAATCCTCCATTTTTTTTTACTAGGAATATATAGATGGATGACTAGCTCCTCCACCCCTCAAAAACAAGATATTTTTTATGGAGGAAAAAAATCTATGTTTTCTACGCTCTCATTCGATTCATCTTTTCTATTTTCTCAAATAATATACTGGGATTGTAGTTTCCATTTTCTAAGTTCTTCAACACAGAAATATACGTAAGAAAGGAATTTCTAGTCCCTAATCTTGATAGCATTGAAATGCGAATGTGCATAAGGAAATAATTTTCCATTAGGAATACAAGGAATAGCTTCCACATTATCTTCTAAAGCATTTTCACATTTTGTGCCAAGCATCTGCCACATAAGGGTCCGTGACAATATGATATATACATCAAATAATATGGTTGAAGATGACTCAATGAAACAGGCATAGACATTTAAGGCATCTGTAAGCAGAAAAATAAGAAACCTGGCACAGCCTAAAGATTCAGTGAGCCACACAAAATAAAATAAAAGATAAATTGATATCAAATCGAGATGTTTTTTAACCATACCCATGATTATCCCTTGTGCACCTCTGTAATATGAGCTTGTTAGAGTTCTGAACCTCTCTTGTCCGGCTGTGTGTCAAAGATAATAATTCGCATGATTCATTTCAGTTAAGATAAAACATTACCGACATAAGGGAAGGAAAGTTGCACGAACAGATAGAATGAGAACAAAGTATAACACAGAAATGAGGCATATCTTTTTTTTAGAGGGTAAAGGATGAGAGCCTTGTGCACTCATCCAACTTTATTGATGAAATGCTATGTTACATGTTGAGATTACAAAGTATTATCATATTATAAACTCGCCCAGTCTCGCATCAGATTCTTCGCTGTGCCTACAATATTAAAATGAGGCATATCTAAAGCTTCTTAGCAGTCAAATTAGAGCACAACAGCAGGGTCAAAGTTTACTCTTAAAAGTTAGCTACTGTTATCAGCTAGAAACAAATATTTCTGTTAATGCCTTGCAAGATTTTCATCTCTATGTAATTTCATTGATTCATTTCTCCTTGATTTCACCAACCAGCTTCCAGGTGGCCTAGTTTCTTGAACTCCTTTTTTTTAAAAAGAGAAAGGGTGACTATACTAGTTGGTAGTCACCCACATATATTAAGGTTCTTGAACTCTTTTTGAAAGGTCAAGGATTAAAATCTTTACTGGAAAATGTAAAGTCCATTTATTGCTGCTTGATTTAAGTATATTTGATAAAGAATTGCAACTGCATCCATAATACTGCCATGTTAATCATCCTTTTTTCCCTTTCAAGAAAAAAATACTGGCATGTCCAATCTTTTTTTTTGGAGAGAGTGTCTTATCATTTTGCATTTTTTTTGTAATATCAAAGTCCTAAATAATAGCAAATGATGTGCAGCATATGAACATTTACTGGTGTTAAATCAATTATTGCAGTTTGTTGGCAAATGAAACTTTCACGAATGCAATTTCTGATGTGTAGTCAAAATTTACTGGCTATCTCGAATGAATGTTCCGTCACCATCTTAAAAACACTTTAACAACAGCATTCCACTACTGCTATTTATTCAGCTAAAGATATTACAAACTACTTATGTGAATTTAGGCCCATAAGTGATTTCAGATTTTGTTCCAACATAGTTTGATAATTGAAAATAAAAATAGTATCACTCTTCTGATCCAGGGATCTAGAAGTTACCTGTATCCCAAATTGCAAGTTTTAGCTTTTTGCCCCCCATTGTAACCATTTTGACTTTAAAGTCCACACCTAAAATGAATAAAAGAAGTGTAAGACAGATCAAGCAAACAGAACGGTTTTTTGTAATTATAATTATTTAAAGATAGGAGCCATTGTTTCTACACTTTATAGTCCCTTGAAAACATTAATAAACAATCCCTAATATTCAGATACAATAACATAACTCGTTGAAATTATTTAGTTGACAACTTGATCATCAACTTTTCCGACCTCAAAAAATCAATTAAAAAAATCTTAGCCGACATAACCAATATGAAATTAAATGTCTAAGCCATCGCAATGCCGCATAAAATGAGCTCAATATGAACCTAATGTTTTAGCAACAGAAACATTTTTCCCCCGGCTTCTATTGCAAAGAACAATTTTTCAGAAAAAAAAAAGACCACTACAAAATAAAATCCATAGAACTATAGCGACAGCAGGAAAAACAACATAACTCTTCCTACTTTAGGGAAAGAAAAATACTTATCAGAATCATCAAAACACAAATTATAATCCAAAGAAACAGATGGAACTAAGACACCAAAAATTTCCCATTTTAAAGAGTAAAATTATTGCCAAAATCCTCAAGAAGACAAATCCGGCAGCAAAAAAGCAAACAGCACAAGAATCTAAAGATCGCACCTATAGTGGGCGAGAGCTCTTCGAAAGAATCGGTGGTAAATCTCAGCAAAAGGCTGCTCTTCCCGACGCCGGAGTCGCCGATCAGCAGCAACTTGAAGAGGTAATCGAACTCCGGCTGGCTCGACGAGGACGAATCCATCGGATAGCTTCTTCAAGAGAAAACCCTACACGTCCCACAAAAATTCCGCCAAAAAAAAAGTCAAAAAAGGAAAACCTAACAGAGATCAGAAAGTTCCCCCATTGTTGGATTAAGAAACCCTAGACGGATCTCGACATACCTCGGAGGCGTTGTGGGCAGCGGAAAGGCGAGGCCTTGGGGTCCTTCTACGGTTCGAGGGACTGGAAACTGCAACTTTTGGAGTTGTTGGGGACCGAAAGCGGTGGAAGAGAAGAGAAGGAAACAGAAGAGGGATCAAACAGAGGAGAAAGAAGAAGGCAGCCCCGTTATTATTATTATTATTATTATTATTATTATTATTATTATTATTATTATTATTATTATTATTATCATTATTAAAACTCTTAATAATGATGAGTTTTAGGCGTACGAAAGTGAGTGCTTTTGAAGCTTTACACTCTGTATTGAGCCGCAAACCCCATCAAATTACGGATGCTGGAGTACAGTTGAAGACAGAGTCAGGGGTCTGGATTTTGAGTTAATTTATTCAGAATTCTGCAATTTTTTTTCTAATTTTATAATAATTTTACTAACATGATGATATCACAAGTAATCTTGGAAATGGTTTTAGTTGGCCGTGAATATAAAAAATAACCAAAAAAAACACAAAAGATATCATAAAATGAAGAAATATTTAAACTTTTGACAATAAGCAGTTGATTCAATAATTATTAAATAATTTAGTTCAGTACTTAAATAATATATTTGACTATAGCAACTTTTTTTTTTGGATTGTCAAATTAATCCATCAAGTTGTATTGATTTGTCTTATGAGATTTTATGTTGAAGTAATATCAAATTTATTAACCAGGAAAATATAAGCGTTATACAGTGATGTTTTTACTTGCATTTAAAGTTGAGAGAAAATAATATATTTTGCAATATTTCATCATGTAAAAACAATTGGACATGAAAGTCAAATATGGAATTATAATATTAAAAAAAATACTTCGAGAAAGATCAAATTGTTTGGTGAAGAGATTTGTGATGCATGAAAAATCATTCGTTTTCATATTTAGAGATATTAGTCCATCTTTTACCGTAGAAGTCATAGTGACCTTTTTTTTAGTTTTCAAATTGGAAAAAAAATTATCCTTTTCTTAGGCTACGACTGTTTAGCTTCATCATGCATAATTAGATAAGTTAAGTGGTCTTAGTGGGTGATTGCACAAGGAGACCTCTCGAATACTCGATCCAATGGACATTCCCTATTATTTTGAGATATCTTTTTGGGTGTTAATATTATTAGTATTTAGAAGCTTAATAATAAATATTTATTAATATACTTTAAGACTATATATTAAATATAATCCAATGGGGGGATATTCTCACTGTTAGTTCACTCTAATATGAGTCAAACAATCGGATCTTCCTTATAAGTGATGTCATTCACCTATTTCTCAAATAATTTTGTTCTTTGTGTAGGTGTGTGCATGCGTGTCCCATATATTTCTTTTATATCTCCATAATTTGTTCTTTAGGAACAACTTGTAGCCCTTAAATGATTCCATCGATACGAAATAACTATCCAGCAATACATGACAAGCAAATTAAATATGAGGTCACTGTAACGATAAGAATTAATTTGGAAGTATATATGTTGCATTGACAAGTTTATCTCAAGTCAATCATCAAGGTAACGTAAAACTATATATATAGCTTTAGATTCGATTGGCTGCCGACTTTTAATCGAGAGATGGATCTTGGAATTTAAGATCCAAACTGAAATGAAAAAAGGCATATTATCTTAAATGCTTTATGTCATCAAGATTGTGAAAATGATTTGTGAACCCAAACCTTACCAACCCAAGAAGATTATGAAAAAAAACATATATCAAGCCAACCTAGAAACTATGGATTCTTCTATTCAAATGAATCTTATGTAACGCCCCCAAAAGATCATCCCGTCACGTTGGAGAATGTTATTCTGAGTGCGCTACACATCATACTTAATCTTGATTTTTGGATTAACATAAGACTGATCAACTAAATGCGAAATACATAAAACAATTGAAAAATCTTTTCATATCATAAATTAATTGCGGAAGTCTTACATATAATTTATCTCAGAAATAACTATTATATCTTTTGAAAAAAAATAATCTGGAGACAACTTGACGTAGGACCACTACTCATGTGCAAACAGCATCATCATCACGAACATCCGTCGTCGCATGCACCACCAGTAACCATAAGGTAACATCCGTCGTCGCATGCACCACCAGTAACCATAATACTTTAGATCACTGACCTGCAGGATCCAAAACAGGGAGAAAATAAAATCCACCATGAGCTATAAAGCTCAGATATGTAAGGCACGATAGAAAAATATTTTTCATGATAGAATGAAAAGTATGAAACTTAAATTATATCATCATAATTAATCATCAATAATCATAAAATATCATACATATCTTTCAGTTCTTACATATATTATCATCATGCTCATATCTTGCTTTCATTTTATATTTTCTTTCATCATCTTTATTTTATCATCTTTCCTTACATAACTTTACTTTTATCATCATTAGCATATCATAACTTATAGGATCTGGAATGACACCAAGAGGGAGGGGTGAATTGGTATATTAAAATCTTTTGTTCTTCTTAACTTAAACTAGATGTGTTGTGTTTAGCGGAAGCATGCATATACGAATATAAACACAAACAGAGAGAGAAGAGTAAAGAGAAGAACAAACACAAGAACAACACACAAGGTTTGTTATCGAGGTTCGGCCGAACTCTTTGGCCTACGTCCCCGCTCCGACCTTCTCCCATGAGATCTTCGGAGTTCACTATCTCCTTCTTCAAAGGGCGAAGGCTCTCTTACAACTCTCCTTTCTTTGTACTGAGGACAAGGAGAACAACC
>LTAE01013125.1:0-12960 GCA_001647135.1 Pontederia paniculata
TAATGGATTAAATGGGTGTTTGGTTCAACCATGGGGAATAAGACCTTAATCTTGGTCCTATTCCCCAACCAAACGCCCCCTTCGAGAGGTAAGGCACACCTCTTCTCCAAGGAAGCTCAATCTCACACTTTTCTTCGCTCAAGAGGCTATGTATAAACCTCTCTTACAATGGAGCTTTCAACCTCTCAACAAGAACAAAAGAATATACTCTCTTACAATCTCTCTATAACAACTTCAAACTCAAGAACAAGAGAGAAAAGAGAAGATTCAACAAATTGAGCTCAAGAGACTTCTAGACTTGATTTCTCTTTGATGCTTATGTTTTCTTTGAAGCTTTCACACATTCTAGTCCTTTGGAAGTCCTTTTATAAGTGTCTTGTAGCAATATGACTGTTGTTTTTTTCTTGGACAAAAAATTAATCGTTGTAACTTTTTATCAAATATACCCTTTCACTATTTTGGCCATAACTCTTCGTACAGATGCCCAAATGAGTTTATTTTTTATTCTATGGAAACCTAACAAGATTAACTACAAATTTTATATTAATGGCTCGACCTAGATCTGATAGGAAGAATGTCAAATATCTCGTTAAATTTTGAACAATATTTTTTCAAGCTAAGGTTGGTCTAATTAGGTTCAACCGAATTTGATGAGTTCTTCAACCAACCTTCGTGGGTTCGACTAACTTCATGTTTTCTTCAACCGACCTTCACTTCTGAATTCATTTGGATCAACTGACCTGTCCAAGGCTCGACCGACTTTGATGAGTTCTTCAACCAACCTTTATGGGTTCAACCGACCTTTATATTAGGTTCAACCAATCTTCATTGTTTTAGTCATAACTCTCAACACAAATATCTGATTAATGCGATTCTTATTTCTTTGGAAAGATAAAATATTATCTACATTTCCTCTATTCATTGTTAAATTTAAATCAAATGGTAAGAAGGTCAAATATGAATGTAAAGTTCAGTACATATAGTTTTACTTTGAACTTAACAAACCTTCATTTTTTCGTATATAACTTTGTATGTAGATATCAAAATGAGACGATTCTTGAACATACAAAATTAGTTATAATTAATATATTCATGCCTCAACCCAGATAATAAGGGGACATAGACAAATATTAAGTTGAACTTTAGTGCATATAATTTTACTTTGAAACTTTCATACACTTATCATATTTTAACATGCACATATATCTTTTCCAATGTTTTCATAAGGTTTTCATCATCAAAATAATATAAAGATGACACCAAGTCATAAAATCATTTTTCCAACAGTAGCTTCCCTAGAAGTGTTGTTAACTACTTAATCATTTGTTGATGCGCCAAAATTTAGTTACCCAATTTTTAATCATCTTTGTAATACATCATTCATAGAGACCGATCTTGCATCTTTGACATAACTACAGCTTAATGTATTTAGATGTCTAGGTGAATGACAATCATCAAACAAAGTTTTTCTACTATAAGAGTATGAAATATAGCATATGAGGTCAATAACTCATTAAAGAAATAAATATGGAATCAATACACACGTCATCAAATGAAATAAAATATTTATAACATAATACTTGGCAAATTTTGACAATTACAGTTGTTGAGCGCAAGTACGGTTCAAACGTAGCCTCCTAGGGATTTGGTAGTAGTGGCTCAGCGTGGCTACCATTCAACCATAGTTTGCTAGACTATGATGTGGCTCTTTAGGCATTCGTAATGTTGTCTATGATATGTAGCCAATGTCTCTATAGTTCGATGAGCTCGTTATGGTTTAGTGCACATCACTACGACCTAGTCATAGTGAGCCAGGAGAGTAACACTTATCATGATATGGGCTCGATTGGCCCACTATGACCTAATTGACTGCATTGTGAGTAAGGAGCTAATGATCGTGTTTTCGGTTCAAATTTGATTTATTTCAAACTCGACAAATTATAGGCAATTACACAATAAAATATGCATGCACAAGATAAACCCTACTCTTTATGGTTCATAACATGCTTAACTAAAGATGGGAGTAAAGAAATTCGGTACAATTGACCTAGGTTACCATTTAGGGTTTATATCACACATTATAGAGTTTATGATTCATCTCTTTCAAAGTATTAGTGTTTCATAGCATGAGAGAATCACAGAATTTTTCATTTAAACATCCTATGAATATAATGTAGTCATGACATTCATCATATGATTCACAGCTTATCAATATCATAAAAAGAGAACATTAAACTTATAAAACTCATCATACATGCATCAACCTATATGTCATCACCACCATTCCTATTTTACAAGAACTAGGTGTTCTTATACTCTTCAAATTCTATATGAGGTAAGGAATGAGGGATTGGATCACCTTTTCATTCCTTGACCTAATCCCTTCCTTTTCTTCTTTGGTGATGATCCCTCTTTTCTCTCTAACTTGGTAAAGCTCCAATGCCTTCTTCTCCTTCTCCTTCTATTGAACTTCCAAGCTCCTCTCTGATGTCTCCTTGTTGGGTTGCACAAAATGGAGTGATGCGTTTCAAACCTGAGATATGGAGCTTCTTATTGAGGGGGAAATGAGGGAGAAATTTGGGGAGAAATGAGATGGATGGCTGATTTGCACCCTTTTATACCAAGGGCATCATTCACTTAAGTGTGATTTTTGGTTAGTGGGATTTTTAATTAATTGAGGCTTTTAAATTAAATTTGGGGGTTTAGAAGTACTTTCTTGCCCGTGTTCAAACTTCCACATCTTATGTTCCTTTCTACATTTTCAATGTCATCACTCACTTACAAGTTTTCGATGTCTTTTGCACGTTCCTTTCCACATTTGAGGGAATAAGTTATTAACTAATTAATGGATTTTGGAAACATGTTCTTTGCTTGGAGATTTCGACGAATGAGTTTCTACCGAATATAATGAGATGTTTATGAGCCTATTACTACAGCAAGAGGTACATAAAAATAAAAGAATATATAATTTTTATGATAATTCCAACTCATGCATACAATTTAAAAAGAATTTAAATATCTCCAATCACTATGATTTATGTGTTTTTCTAAATCGATGAAATATACTACTTTCAAGTTTTGTTTAAAAGTTATATATGACAAACTTGTAATCCCTATTAGAAATTAACTCTTTAATCACACTTGAGTCTTCAACATCATTCTCCTAATTTTTTCAATACTTTTTGCTTGCATTATAATATATGAGACAAGATGTACTTATTTAGACCTAGTTAATCTAGTTTCGATAATTAAATCTAGAACATATTTTGATGGTGATATATTAATATATTCTTTGGACTTATAACCTTCTATGCAACGAAAGATGGAGCTACCCTCGCCCCCCATTTTGGATCAATTTAAAAAAATGACATGCGACAACCACTTCTAATTATTGTGATTGTAAATACGTATTTGATTCTTATATTATAATTAATTAACATTTATAATAATTATGTCACCGTATAGACAACCACTACTTTTAAAACTAGATAAACAAAGAACGAGCATCAACCAAAACATAAGAACTTCTTTATCTTCCTAACAATCCTCCTAAGATTCTCCTAACCTTTGGCAAATGGGAACCCTTGTATTTGGTCAAATTTTTGAAAAAGCACATTTTCACTAGGTTTGATGAACTGAGATCCATTATTAGTGATAGGGAAGTCACTTTTGTAACAAATACCTAGATTCGGTGCTAGTAAGTATGGGGTCAAACATAAAGTCACCACGCCATATAATCCTCGAGCTAACGGCCAAGTGGAGTTAGCTAATCAAGAACTGAAAATCATTCTTGAGAAGGTGGTAAAAAAGTCTAGAAAATATTGGTCATTAAGGCTTGATGATGCTCTCTCGGCATATCGAACAACATTCAAAAACCCACTAGGCATGCCTCCATACCGGTTCGTTTATGGAAAATCTTGCCATTTACTGATGGAGCTGGAACATAGAGCATATTGGACTGTTCGGGAACTAAACATGGACCTAAAGAGAGCGAAAGACAACAGATTACTACAATTGAGTGAACTGGAGGAACTTAGGAGGTATTCGTATGAGAATTCCAAGTTATACAAAGAAAAAGTCAAATATTTGCATGATAAGTACATCTCTCGTAAAGAATTCAAAGTTGGGCAACATGTGTTATTTTTCAATTCCAAGATTAACCTATTTTCTGGTAAACTGAAGTCTAGGTGGTCTGGTCCATTCCAACTATCTCAGATGGGGCAAACAAAATTTCAAATGAAACCAAGGTGAACTTTATTGTAAATGAGCAAAGACTCAAACACTATATATTTAATGAACATTGGGAGTGAACCATGGTTTTGCTTGATGAAGCAACTTTATAGTGAAATGGATAATCCAGTTGAGCCAATGATGCCAAACAAAGGCTCTTCTTGGGAGGCAACCCAAGTTCCTTATTTCATGCATTTTCACTTTTGTTCATAACTCATGTGAGTGAATAAAATCCTCTGCTATCACCTACTTTTTGTGTTCTAATTTGTTCACATGAATAAAATAAGAAAAATCAGCAGAAGAAGGCTATCTCGCAATGAATACGGCCATACTCGTATCATTTGATATGGTTGTATTCAAGTTAAGTTCAAACTGTGTAATAGGAATTGGTCGTATTGTGGATTGAGAACAAAAAAGGGAATTTTATGAAACATATTTCTATTGACCCGTATTTTTTAATACGACTGTATCGACAATGCAAAGATATTTCGGTCGAACCGTATTGATCGATACAGCCGTATGGGGCGAGCTGCGTCCTTTTTAAGTTATTTCATGAATTAACTTCACCTTTTCATGCTCTCTTGCATTTTGGAGCCTTTTGCTATGTTTTTCTCCTTCTTCTCTTTTAGTTACATCGACAAGGATACCTTGGACAAGATCGAAGCTCATCAATGCAAAATCTTCCCCGAAATGCTCGCCACCTTACTAGGGCATCTTTTGGAGAAGGAGCCCTTTTTCACTCATGCATAAGATCGGAATCCCTAGGTCATCCTAGGTCAAAGTTAGGCGACTTTCAAGCACTCCATCAAGAAATAAAGAGGAAAGTGAAGAGAAGGAAGAAGTCTTTGGTAGAAAAGAAGAAGGAAGTGATTGAAGAGGAGGGCATCACCATCAAAGGTCTTCTCAAACTCATTTCCCTCATGGTTTTGAAACACTTTGGCAATGATTTTGTGATATTAGAGTTGTGAAGAGGGAAGAAAGCAAGGGCATTATTTTGTACAAGAATGTCGCAAAAGCACACGCCAAGTGTTTGACAATTTTCCACAAAGGGTCCAAACTCAGTTTCTGAAGAGAAATGGTGCTTAAAAGGAAGGCAACCACTGTTGGTCTGAGTGGAAGTCAAAGAAATTGGCCAACCTGAGACTCTAACAAATATTTGCATTGAATTCTGAGATGAGCACCAAAGAAAGTTGTCTGAAGTCTTTGCCAAGAGGCAAATATCAAATACGAGCTACAGGGATGATCAAACAATGGAGATCCTTGGGCTTGACAAAGATGTTTACTATATGATTGATAGTATCAGATGGCGAGGGTTCGTGACCATGCGATGGCCCACATGTAAAAAGACCACCTTGGAGTTTATAAGTTCCTTGAATGTGAAGATGACATTGATTCAGAGATGATGACCTTCAGGCTATTCAATACTAAACACGAGATGATGCTTCGAGAGTTTAACACCGTATATAATCTACAGTCCAAGGGGGCGGGTGGCAAGTACTCGGGTCAAATATGCACTTTATTAGACAAAGGCCACTCATGATAATGCTTCTATCTCATCACATCATAAAGCAACACATGTTCGCAACTAGTGTTTTGGTATTTACAAAAAGTGATGGCATGTATTGTATTTGGGAGAGGGGACAACGATGGAGTCATGAGGGATGACAAACAATTCTTTATCCGGGCTATGCTGAGAAAGGGGGAAGTGAACATAGGAGCATTTATAATAAAAATGTATGTTAAAGATGGCTCACAAGGAGAAAGGCAAAATCATTTTTGGATGTTTCATCATACCTATTGCCTTAGCGCTCGGATACGATGTAGAAGGCCTAGAGTTGGGACAAGAAAGTGATCAGGTAGACATTGACACATGTGTCAACATCAAAATGATCACCAAAATTGGAGACTTCTACCTTTGAAATTCCGGGATGAACAATACACTCATCCCTTACCGGACTATGATCGAGTGGCAGTGACAAATGAAGAAAATTAGCAATTCCCAACAATTGGTCTTGAGAAATGAAGACCAAGGATTTAGGATGATGAAGATAAAATGAAGACCTAGAACCACTAATCCATCGTCATCAACGTGATCGACCACCTGAACAAACACCACATGCTCAAGATCACTCTATGCACGACATGCCTAGTCAAGATCAACCATATAAACATGTAGGAGTGTCGTCATATGGAGGTCGTACTTATGAAGGATGGCAAACAATGCAAGCACATATGCAAGAAGTTCTCCAAAATTAGAGGCCTTACTACGAGCAATAACTTATGTGGCAAATGGATATCACTCAACAATTCCAAACAAGCCATCAACATATTGAGCAATTACAAGATAGAGTTGCTGACATGAGAGAGACCCAATTGAGCATGCAAAGGCAACAAGATACAATTTATAGAATCTGTGAGAGAATGAACGAGTGGCACATCCAGAACAATCACTATCCGTACCCGCCACATGAATTCCCAAACGACGGAGATGAATGAGCTAGTAAGTGATCCTCTTCCTCTCCTTTAAACTTCTTTTGCATTGGGGACACTGCTAAGTTTAGGTTTAGGTGTTAGTTAGTGGTCATTTTTATTTTTAGTTTAAGTTAATTATTGGGTAATGCATGTATGGTCTAGTTTCCTGTCGATGATTCCTCTTATGTCCTGTATGTGCATGAATTCTTAGACCATAGATAACATGTATACAAGCTATGTAATTGCATGACATCGGGAATGTTTTTTTTTAACTTGAAAAGCCTTATGGGTTTTACTTTCTCCTGCATGTGTAATGCTTTCACATATCCATAAACAAAAAGGAAGGTCGAAACTAATGTCATAGGTCTAATATTTATGCTTGTGTATGAAAGTAACTTGAGGAAGTTAGATTGTGGATGGTTAGTTATACGTTATAAGTTAGACTCACAAGACAGAGAAAGAGGAAGATCCACTGAGCAAAGCTCATGGCAGAGTACCTATGTCCTGAGTCACAAGAGTCCACCATAAAGCATTGCATGATGAAGAAAAATAGAAAAAAGAGAAGAAGAAAAGAAAATAAAAGAGAAGAGTAAAATAACTACTCTAATTATTTCAATTGCACAAGTAAATGGCAATCGAAATTAAGAGTATACAAAGCACCTCACACACCCAACTGAGTAACCCAGGGTGAAAGGGCTTGAACTATGTTGTGGGGAAATCATATCATGCAGTATATTTCATCATTGCATTTTAATTAAAATAAAAGTACATGTCTTGTATGTTGAAACTTTATTTTAATCAATAGTGACTCCCATCCTTGTCTAAACTCTTTTGAGAAATTGGAAATGCATCTCGGACGCGGAACTTATACAAGTGATGTGAAAACCAATCTTTGGGGTCAATTGTGATGTACGTAAAGAATTCACGGCAGGATGAGTGGAACTTTAATTTTGATATTCTATACTTATAAATTCTTTATGCTGGCAATTGCACACTGCTACATAATGTTTATGTTATAAATGGTGTGAGGATTGTTTTAGAGTTGAATATGAAAAAATATTTGGTTTGGGGGAATTTGATAAGTCCATGAAAAATCATATTTAATCATTAGTTGAAATATAATTTCTGATTTTTGACATACTTATATTGATTATTCTTCGAAGATATATAAACATTTGTATTTGTTTTGACATATCACAAACTTCACGAGAAAATGATAAAAATTCATGTTTGGAAGATGCAATACAACTTGCCTTCCTTAGTCAATACGACCGTATTGAACATGAGAAGCTGGAGAGAAGATGTGAGAAGATATTTCGGGTTGGCCGTATCAACTGATATAGCGGTATCATCTATGCCAACAAGACAATACTAGTGAAGCCGATCATATTGGTGGTGCCGAAGAGATTTCAATACGATCATATTCTCCGATACAGCCGTATCGGTGTGAAGCACTAAATCAATTTTCTTTGCTCGACATGGTCGTACTGAATTGAAGCCACCCGTATTGTCCCTTCCGCCACGATGTATTTTGAATTATTTTTGGGGTATTTTGGTAATTGGTAATGGGTGAAATCTTGAGGAGTTTGAGATGTATAACAATGTGTTTAGGGAAAAAACACAGAGATCGACAAGGATAGATCCAGACATCGTGAACTCTCAGGGATTAAGACTCATTTATATAATTTAAGACTTTTATGCACTTTCTATTTTCGAATATGATTAACTTGTTTTCCATGACAAAATCAATGATCTTGTTTCTCATGAGGCGTGACTATATCTTTTATGTTCCAGGGTTCGATGATGTTTAAGGATTTTGATTGACTTTGCTTTGATTTGTTTTTGTCATGCTTGATCTTCGTTTGGCGACTTCTATTTCATAGATCTGAATTAGATTAGCTACCCGTTTAGATTACTCTAGGTCAATGTGTGGTGAAAACCATGTGGTTGATTTGTAGCCTTGTCAAATGATTTATAAATGTTGTTGTAGAAATTGGCCTCTGTTATAGAATTTCATTGTCGTATATGCTTTATGCAATTGATTTTATTGTGTATGACATGAGAATGTATGTATGTTGGATTAGCTAAAATTGTATGATCTTGAAAAAGAAATACATGAAAGTTATTTAAACAACATTGGATCACATAACAACATGAATTGTTAGAAATCCATTAAACATCTCTAAATTGATTCAACCCTAGAACATCTTTCTTGCATTGAGAAACCCCTGTTAGATTGACATTTTGTTTAGTCGCTGTAGTTTTAGATCATTTTCATCTTTGCAAATTTTTCATTTTCACACCGCTAAATTTGGTTTAGATAATGATAGTTTCAATCTAAATTTAATACTTGATTTCTCTCTTATGGGTATGATCGTTTTATTACTACATAGGATTTTGTATGCTTGCATAAATTCTACCAACTAAACAATTAGTAATCAATTAAAAAGGTCATTTTATCTTTACATGATTCTAATTGTAACTGTAAACGTTTCTTTGATTCTTATATTCCAATTGAGTCATCATTCATAATAATTAAGTCACTATATAGAAAACTACTATTTTTACCTCCAACCAAACAAAGAATGATCACAAACCAAAGAATATCACATTAAAACTTCTATATCATCCTAACAACACACCTTAAAATCCTCCTAATCCCTCACAATGGCATCCATTGTAATTTGATAAGCTTTGAGGGAAATTTAATTATGTTGAGTATTAGAAGGATTTTTAAAGGATGAGTCGGGAGGATTTAGATTGTTCCATATCACTTAGTCACTCATGTAGCATGAGATCCTTTATGAAGTGCAAAATATTGCTAGAGTCGATAATGGGAGTTGGACTATTAGTGATACAATACTCAAGAATAATGTCTTGATTGACTAGAATAATATATGATAATCGAGAGAAATGAAATAAAAAAAAAGATTCAAACAGAGAAATATTGATTTCAAGATTACCAATGAACGAAGACTAAGTGTAAGTGATGTGTGCTAAGTGTACAAAATATACCTCTAGCAAGTGTACCAATCATATTAATTAGTAGAGTTTACAAGTAAGGAGGCCGATGCTACAAGAACTAATATAACATAACCTATTTAATTCCAAAGTTGACAGAGAAAGTTTAAGTTGACATGGAGTTGGATTTGTTTTCTAAAATTCGTATAACTGAAAATTAAAAGATAAGATGGTTATTATATTGAGCCAGATGAGTTTAGTGAATCTTATGAAATATGGCATTTATTTCATCAATATGTCAAATTGAATCAGATTTAGGAATATGTCAAATCCAGTAACGGACTAAGAATTGCTTAAGTTATGATCCTCTAAAAAAGTGAAATCATTTAACTAATTTTAAATTAAGTGTGTTGTTCAAACAAATTCACCTTAAATAAATCTGAACCAAAGACGTCTTAAGATGTGATTCTTAAAATGTTAGCTTAATTAAGTCCAACTATGAGATTACACAACCTATAACTCCCACACGAGTAATCTAGCTTATGATATGATTTGTTTTAATTTTAATTCAAAGATCAATATTTTCACATGATTACAAATATAAAATTGTTTACACTTAACATTTAGTAATCAATTAAAAATATCATCACATAGAAGAGAAGCATTAAAAATAACAATCATTTTATAAATGAAACAATTTATTAATAACGATTCAACCTAAACAAGGTTCCTCAAAATTTCCTAATACAAACTATTCCATGTGACCAGAAATTAATATCCATAAATAGGAGAAGTTCATCCAAAATCGACAACAAATAAGATAAAAGTCTAACTTTTGATGACGAATCTGCACCATTACCCTCTACCAAGTGCACCGGGCTTCAAACTCCTTCAACCTTGAACTTGAATTTCATCCTCAAGAAATTTTAGATTTTTTCTTCAACATCAAACTCTCAATAATCAACTCAAGGGGCCTATTTGTAGATTTGAAGTTTATCTAGAATTTGCAAAATTTAATTCTATCTCAAATTCTTAGTTTTAATAAAAATCAACTAAAAATAACCTTATATCACAAATCAATTTGAAAATTGATATGGTTGGTTGAGATAGCATTTTAGTTAGAAATAATGTGAATTCAATTTTCTCAACCTTTGATAGAGATTTTTTTATCATGGTTAAAACTTAGTCATTAGATTTTCACATCTTCACGATCGCGGCACATTATCTTCATGGTCATGATTATATGTGTCAACTATTTCCTTTGTTTTTCTTATGATCATGCCATGCTTTCATTCATGGCCCGAGGCTTTAGTATTTCATAAGTCATGACATGCATTTCACAACCCATGGTTATTTATTCTTCAATTGATCACCTTCTCACTCACAACAATGTCTTCAGCAATATAGCTGGGACAATTGGTTTTCAAAGTGATAGGTGATTCTACGAGCTATGAAGATTCTTTAGATTTCTCTTCTGCTTGCACTTATGATCGTGATATAGCTTGTTATCATCGTGATTCAGATATTTTCAACTATTTTCTTCAGAATTTTAATTCCTACATTTTTGGAATCTCTCAATTTGTTTTACTGCCCTCATCTAAAAAAACTTGGGTCGATAACTCAATGAAATTAAAGTAAAAAACTTTTACAAATATATGCAATCCATGATCAAATTAACTAAATATACCATGATAAATGTGTTAAAATCTTCATGCATCATGCTCCCCCAATCTTAAAATCTTGTTTGTTTAAGCCAAAATCAAGGAAGATTGAAAACAACTCCATTAAAAATGATAATCTTATAGACCAATATTTTTTCTCATGTCATCCACCTACGTGATCATCATAGAATTATAAAACTTTTATCCAAAACTCAAGCTTCATAGAATTTTTGAACCTCAAGAATATTTAAATAATCCCCAATTCAGCTCCACACAAAGGAAAAATACGGTCTATTCAATAACAACATTAATATTGAATATGGAAATATCAAATGAGCTTACTATTTTCACTTTATTTGACAAAAGACTTCAAGCAGTATTGCACAAGTCTATGTAACAGACTTTTGGCTAATGGATCTCAGACTAGTTGACTTTAGGTCACTAGGATTTAAGTTTCCCTACGAGTTTACTTGCTCGAATATTCCTAGGTTTTTTTAACTTTGGTAGTTGAGTTAATGGTTAAATATTTCACCATATTGCACAAGATGGTCCTTGTAGTGGACTTTCGACTAATGACTCCTAAACCAGACAACCATAGAGCACATGTGTTAAGGCACTCTTCGACCTTACTTGCCTAAAATCACCAAGATTCTAAATAGTACTTGACATGTCAACCCCTTTTCAGTTTCAAATTTTCAAACTTCAAATTTTCACTTTCATTTTTCCTCATATTCCTTTTCTCATTTTTTAGTAAGCTCACAAGATACTTTATGTTCAATAAAAATGTTATTATTATCAAGGCTAAAACAAAAAAGAAATTAAAGAGAATAACATTTCAATTTTAGAGATCTATCATATGACTTTGACTTTTACATGAGCAATAATTAGAGGTTAAACAAAGCTTAGTGAAATATTAGTACAGTAAGGACTTAGTAGTATTCTTGGATTTTTTTTCATTTTTTATGGATTTTCTATTAAGAAATAGAAACAAACATGTAGATTAGAAACTATACATGCAATGCAAGTGTAGAAATTCAAATAAAATACTAAAGAATACATGATGCATATTAATGTAGGCTTCCCAAAACATGAACCAAACAATGACCTCAGTGTTAAGGAACAAACAAGAAGAAGATACAATATAAAATAACTCAACAAATACAAAAAGAATAAAAGAAAAAGACACAGTCAAAGCTAGTCTTGATGAGGAGGTGACCACAATGGAGGAGATGCTCCATAGTGGCTCTAACAAATGTGGTATTCATGCATGCGGCAAATCATGTTGTTGTTGCACTCATGTCGCACGCATATTGTAGGATCTAGATTGCACCAAGAGGGGGGGGGAGTGAATTGGTGTATAAAAATTCTTACTATCTTTTACTTAACCTAGATGAGTTCTTTTAGTGGAAGCATACAAAATGCAAATGCAAGTAAATATAGAGAGATCAGAGAGAACAAACAAACACAAACACAGAGTTTGTTGACGAGGTTCGACCGAACTCCTAGCCTATGTCCCCGCTCCGGTCTTCTCGCACTGAGATCTCCGGAGATCACTATTTCCTTCTTCAAGGGTGAATGTTCCCTTACAACTTCTCCTTTCTTGCACGAGGACAAGGAGACAACCTCTTACAGCATC
>LTAE01013126.1:0-12960 GCA_001647135.1 Pontederia paniculata
ATAATAATAATAATAATAATAACAATAATTATTGTTATTATTATTATTATTATTATTACTGTTATTTTTCTATATGTATATAAAGGAATTAGTAATTGATTTATTTATTTTAGTCAAATATTTTGAGTTCATAATATGAAAGGAGATGATAGGGTTTGAGTGAGGGTGGCAACTGTGGCACTTTGGGAGAGCAAAACATGTTATTCAGTGGGTAGGCAATTATATATAAATTTCCCTTATTTAATAATTCATATATTTATAATTAATTGAAACAACATGCAAACCATATATTTTATTCTATGAAATAGAATATTAAGCATAAATATATAATACGACGAAGACAAATATTATTTTTATGAAATAATAACATATAAGGTTTGAATAGGGAACGATTGAGAAAGGTGAAAATATAACACTAAAAAAATTACAATTAATTGAAAAAAAATTACAAATCATATATTTTGAACTATGAAATAGAATATTAATCATAAATATATAATACAGCATAGACAAATATTATTTTTATAAAATAATAACATGTAAGATTTGAATAAGGAACTATTGAGAAAGGTGAAAAAAATATAAACATAAAATATAATACCAAGTGCCTTTTATATTATATATTCATATAGTTGAAATGTATAATATTATGGTGTGTATAAATAATTCTTTTTTTTAATATGGTTTAATATAATATAAATAGATGATATTTTATTGAACAACTGAATAAAGATGAAGAATATATAAAGATATATATAAAAGCTGGGAAAAAGTTAACTAAGCATAACTAAAAAAATGTAGAAGGGGAGAAGTTAATTAAGCAAATATAAAAAACAAACAAAATAAACTTGACGGAGAGAAGAATCGACTCAATACTTTTATGAGTTGGCCATAGGGTGTCAGTGCATCCGCTGTCACCCTCTTAGCTCTGCCCTTGATTGGGAGACATTTCTTTGGATGAGGTCATTTCCAAAATAGATGCTCGCAATCCCTACTCAAATATTAATATTCGAATAAGAGTTTTGCAGGAGAAGAGGTTGAGTGTTACGTTCCTGACATATTTTGATAGTATATTAAAAACTAAAAATACTTAATTAATAATAAGGATGGAGTTTAATGAAGTCATAAATCACTTTTCAACTCATGTGTACTGATTTCTTTATATTATTTATTTCAACTTTTCATTTTGATTGTTTCTAACTGTTTCAAAACTTCAACTTTTATATCTTCAGAGATAAAAATATAGGGAACTTGAGTGGAAATTAGTTCAAAAGCTTTTATGAAAATAAATATTAAGATTACTCCATATAACACTCAAAATTATGAAAAATGATCTAAGTGGCATATGTGAAATATGTATAGCTTTGCTGTCATCAATCTGTCAATCAAGTATCTAACCATTGATGTTGAATCTAATATAAATAATTGAATTTTGGATAAAAAAATAATTTGATTTTTGGATGAAAAATGAACTACTTATATTAGATACTAAAGCAGCTAGGTATTAATTGGATAGAGATTAGATATTAAGCAGATAATAAATAGTGAATAAACATTAAAAAAAATGATAGCAGTCTAATTATTAAATTTAATAAAAGAGTTTGATAATATAGCGAGTGAACTAGTTGATAACCATAAAATAACATAAATAAATTGTATTATTATTCATTTAGAATATTTTGTTATGTTATACATAATAACTAATTTATAATTTTTTTAATAATATTACTTTTTAAAAATTTTGCAAATGAAGAAAAATAAAATAATATTTATGATGATAAGAAAAATAGAGATGTGAATTATTTTTAAAAATAAAATATGCAATGTGATATTTAAAAATAAAATGTATATTTTAAATGAAAATAAAAGAGTATATTAGGAATAATTATTCAAGCTCTAAACTTTTCGTACTATAGGCTGAACCTGTAGAGATTCGCTCTCTAAACTCTTAATATTATTTTAAAAAATATTTGTCATACAATTAAAATCGAGTCTATCCTAAATACTCAAAATTTATCATGGTAAACATATTCGTAGCCTCAAACTTCAAATGAAATATGGTTTTGAACTAAAGGTGATTTACACATCCATTAAACTCATAAAAACTTCTAAAGATATAATATGGTTAATATGATTTATATCATATTTTACCTTCACATAAAATTAATTAAATATTTTCAATGTAGATATTCTCGATATTATAAAAAAGTTATAATAAAAGATATTGAAATATATATATATGTTTATTATATTAAAAGAAATATGATTTGCAATGAAAAAAAGGTTAAATTTTACTCTCTTATGGCATTATCTATTTATTTAATATATATTAATATTTAAATAATAACTATGATTACACTAGGTTAAAAATACAATAAGATATTATTTACATCATAACATAATTATTAAATAACTAACTCATAGAATTATAGTTAAAATGTTTTTAAATTATTATATTTATGATGAGAAATATATGAAACATTTTAAAACTTATTATAATAAAAATATATGCAAATAATAATTATAAAAAATATTAATATTATATTAAATCAAAATAATTTGAGAAAAATCAAGTATCACTCTTTCATGCATTGTGCAGGTATTAAAAGAATTAAAAAAAATATATAACAAACACTATAATCTTTTTTATCATTTCATTTAGTTTAAGTCTCCATATGGATCTCAAGCATTTTTTAGGGTTATTTTCGCTAACACCTCATGTACTATAATATTTTTCACAAATAACCTCAAACTATAATTTTACCAATTTTAATTTCTAAACCATTTTCACTTTGACATTTTAATCTTAACATTTGATTTTATTATTTTTTCTGTTAAAATTAAGTTTTTATATTTATTAAATGACATTTGTACTCTTATACAAAAGTTTAGAATATTTTTTTTTTATCTTTTATTACTTATTTTGTTAATCTAATAAAGGATTAACAAAAGGTACAAGTGTTTGAAACTAACAAGTAATAAAAGATAAAAAATATTTATAAAAGGGTACAAGTATCATTTAAGTATTTAACATAACAAAAAAATTGACAGAGTACTAAAATGTTAAATCGAAAATAGTTTAAGGATTGATAAAATTATAGTTTGGGGTTATTCGTGAAAAAAAGTTATAGTATAAGGGGTGTTAGTGAAAATAATCTTTTTTAATTCAGAAATAACTATTTTAAGAAATTTAATATTTTTATGTCAGATTGGGTTTGATTTTTAAGATTTTATTTTATTTTACTTACAGCCTTGATTGTAAGAGTTTAAATCATTTACATCTCTCATATTATTGAATTGGAGTAATAGATATACCAACCTTTCGAATACCAATATTTAATCAAATATTAATATTCATGTAATTGACAGAAAATATAGGGAACATGGTACATGCTTGATGCATAATTTGATTTCTAAATTAAGGGGTTCTGAGTCGATCATGCCTTTTTGCTAGCAGATTTGAATACATAGCACATGAAAAGGTTCAGGGAGAAGGTCCAATTATTGATTATTTTTTATTCTATATTTCTAAGAAAACGTTTGTGCAAGCAGAATCCTCGCCAACACTGTAGAGAAATCTATGTTCGGTTAAGGTTCAGTGCATCTTGCAAGCAAGTTGGTGCTTTTTTAGTTGTTATTTGAAGCCTTGAAAGTGAACTTGAATCCATAAACTCATATGTCAGAATCATGGTGAACAATACAATTCTGCTTTAATGTATGTTTGGATCGAGGAGGAAAAGAAATGAAGAGAAATTTTTTTCTCTTCATTCAACTGTAATTTAAGAATGACAAATTTTAATTAATTAAGAGGAGAAGAAAAAATAATTTTTAATTTCATCTTAAAAAAATTGTTATCTAAGTTAATTTTTATTCTCCTCTTTTCCCTCAATTCAAACGCATTATTAGAGATAGAAGCAGTTAGGAAGGAGTTTTCAGAATAGAATGATGCAAATGATGTGGACTTTAAGTTGGAAGGTGAAAAAGAATAGTACCTGAATTTGGATCTAGCAAATACATAATTGGAAGAGATACTCGAATCGAATTTGTATATTGATGAGTAAAGATAAAAATTGAGGAATCTGAACTACTTTGGCATACCCGAGTAAAATGGCTAAGGGAAATAAATATTTTCTTGGTGCTTTGTACTTCTCTTGCACATTCCTTTTTTTTATTGTCACAAGATTTTTTTAGACTTTATTTTAATTAATCTGTGTCGCTTAAAATTGTACATTTGATTATAACAAATAAGATTTTTAGTAATTTTTTATATAAAAAAACTCGAAATGGCGGCACGTATTCTTTGCCGCGTGTGAATTGAAGACACATTCGTGCTTCATTGAGCCTTGGCTTATTATGTAGCTGTCGATTTCTATTGTTTTTAATTTATTCCTGAAGTTTTCCCTATTTCTTTCAAAATTATCCTTTTATTGGTTATAAGTTAAGTAAGAAATTAAAGAATAATAAATAGGTTCATTTCCCTTGTGACGTTCAAGAAATCCTTCTTTCAGGTGATGAAGATGGAATCATAATTATCCAACTTTATTAGCAAATTCTCCCAATGAGTCAAAAGAGTCTTCCCGTCCTAAGATTTCAAACACCTGTCATCATCATTAGACATATATGCTCCACCACAAAAGGAACAAATGTGACTCCTCCAATATCTAAATCTGAATTATATCTCCAGACTTGGTACATTTTGTGGATCACCATCCACTTACACATCCTTGTATAATCAGATACGCCAAAGGCACAATTGTCAGCACAAAAGCTTATCCTGCTTTGTGGAAGTTCTGGTAAAGTGAATGATTTTTTTTAATAAAGTGAATTATTGAGCGTCAGGAAAGCACTACTTCAACGAGGACAAATATCCCAAAAGGAAAAAAAAACGCTGAAACCCGGAAAAGAAAACACAAGGTCAATTACTAAACCAAGCGCATAGTTTGTACACTTCAATAAATATAACGCCCCCAAATTTATATTCCATCACATTGACAAAATTCGAACTCGGAGATATTACCACATAATATCATTATCTTTGATTTGACCATTTAACTCATCAACCATAAGATCATATCATATAAATACAATACTTAAAGCTAAACATCTCTGATATATAGAAAATACTAACAAATTTATTACATCAATTCCAATTGAAGACTAAAATTCAACAAGAGGCCTAAACAATTAGAGTTCAATATCCTATCTATTACATAAAAGACTTCAAACTAGACCAGTGACATATTAATCAGGATTCTATGTCATGTGCAAGTCGACCATCACGAACTCCATCATCATCAGCGCGATCGTTTCTACTTAGTATTCAGATTGCCTGCAAAATTAGAATTAACAGAAGAGATAAAATCTCCCGTGAACAATGATGTCCAATATATGATAAGATCATATTAAAGAACAATAATACGAGATAGTTAAACAAATACTCTTTTCCTGTTATTACCAATAATTCATCAATATCATTCAATTCTTTCGTCAGTCATCTTTTTTCTTCCCTTTAATCGATCAATTACTTTCAATTAATCATTTTCAATTATTAGTACATGAAGATTTCAACGATCCGAGGCCAATATGGCTAGCTAGGCCATATGTCAACCTGAGACCCGTCAATAACGATATCAATTAAAACTCGAAGAGAGAGCACCAATAACCCTCAGGGGATTAAAACTTACTCTCTTTATCAATAACTGAGGACACAATAATCCTTATAGGATTAAAGTCTGCCCTCTTGTAATAACTCATAATACTGATAACTCTTATAGGATTAAAGCATGTTCCCAATAAACACATGGGAAAACACCAATAACCTTATAGGATTAAAACCTATCTCCAAGTCCATCGGGACCTTCCTCTTCATGCATCATTTCAATCATAATCATTTACACTTTTTATCTTTCAGTTACCTATAAAACTAGGTTTACGTGGAAGTGCACTAGGCCTACCTCAATCAAGTCCAAACAATTATACAAACGACATTATGCGTCCCGAGACACGACCCGCGTCAATGTCGACATGCGTGTTGGGTATCGAGTTACGTCAACACTTTTCCATTGAAGATACAGATTGTGTTCAAAGGGACACAAGCCGTTTTGTTAGATTGTTGGTTTCTTCTGTAAATGTGGAAGGTGTTCTCTTATTCTCTATTATTTTAATTCGGGGAAAGGCTGGTCGTGTCTGGGAAGGAAGCTGCCGTTTTCTACCTTTATTAGGTTTCAGAGGACACGACCTGTGCATGCGGGCCGTTTTGTCTAGTGAACACGATTGTGGTCGAAACAATGCACGCGAGGGTGACGCGGTCGTCCTCCCAGAGGACGCAGACCGTGTTCCAACAATCGCGATCTGTTTCCAACATGTAAATCTCACGCCATCGATCGAGCGGCCTGTCTCCGATGTGTCTCACGCCGACACTTTGACATGGACCGTGTCATGAGAACACAACCCATGTTCAATCGTTAATTACGCAATTTTCCATTACTTTGACCTTTAACTAAATATGAGAAATTCATCCATTAAAACTTGGTTGACAAACAATTAATTCACAAAAATCCTTTCAAATCAGCATTAACAATCAATTAAAACCCGATGATTAATCCTTCTTAATGATTCCTATTACATACCTCGTGATTATCTTCTACTTGTCTCACGCCTTAGATTATTTATTTCGTTCTGTGTGCTATCCTCTATGTCACTTGTTCGTGGCACAAATCCTGAGGTTGAAGCCTAATAGAGACAAGAAATGAGAGAGGAGGAAAGGGGGGAAGACAACTCACTTGACGGCTAGGGCAGAACTATAAGTTTTGGGAAAATTATTTTCTTGTGGTTAGGGGCTTATATAGGTGGGGGATTGGGATTTGGATGGACTTTTAATTGAGCCCAAACTCTTAACAATTTTTTAAATCTGACCGTCCATTTATTATGATGAGGATTTGGGGTGTTACAATAAATGCACAATTATTTGTAATATATCTTGTAGCCACGTGTAGAGCATCAAAACTACTATTTCAAACTAAATAATTATACAACTCAATTATATGAACTTATTCATTTTTTAACTAAAATTGTTAAATCTATTGTAAAATTATGAGTAATTTTTTTTTTCATCTGCATTATGAATAATGCATCTTTTCCTAAGTAAAATTTACTCATATATTAATTGCCTACCAGTGTAAATTCTCAAATAGTAAAGATAAATAAATAGATAAAGAGGGGGTTATGAAGCATAGAGACATTATGTGTAGGGTATTTTTTTTAAAAGGAACTGATCATTGATTAAGTTAAAATATTTAAAGAGTTTGAGTACAAAATGCCAAGGATGCTCGGAGGAGGGTCGTCCTCCCAAAAGATATCAGCAGAAGACTGACGACTAAAAGAAGCTAAGAAGTCTGCCATTGTGTTAGCATTACGGCTTTTATGCATACATGTAAAATTGGAAAAAGAGTTAATAAATGACAATATGTCTTCAAAAATATTTGTCACACGCTAAGGGGGATATACTTTACGTGTGATAATGTCAACCGCCAGCTGAAAGTCTGATTCAAGTTGAAGATTTCCGATTCTCAATTGCCTGCGGCATGAAAATCCTTGGCGAATGCCCCAAGCTTTTGCCTCTAGCACCGAGTGGAACCTACGTACAAGTGCACCTGCACAAACGAAAGAGGCATTAGTAGATCTAACTATGTAGCTTGCCTCCCACCCCTCCCCCCTGCAACCTCAATTGTTCTTATAAACAAACCATTAGTGTTTAATTTATGCTAGGAAAGAGGCGGGGCTCCCAAGGAGCCGTGGTATAATGGCTCGATGTGGAAGGTCCCTCAGAATGAGGTTGATGTAACTCATGAAATCTCTGCCAAAATCCGCATCTAGACCATAGAGGCAGTTTCATGGCTGGAGCAAAAGAAGGCATCATTCCACACACCCTAGATCCCCCACAGAGATAAGACAAAAATGGTTAGGAAACATGGACGAGATTCAACATCAAGATTATCACACTCTAGAATCCAATCCCCCTCAGCCCAAGAGTGAAAAAAAAAAAGAAAATTGGAAGCCAACAATTGACTGGAAAAGATTCTAGACCTGAGCAGCATAAGAACAACTAAAAAAACAAGTGTTTATTTGTCTCCAATGCACCACAAAACGCACATCCAGAATTCATGGAAGAACATAATATAGAGAGGTATGTTATGAGCTAACTTCCAAATAAAGTGTTGAATCTTTGGAGGACCTTGATGCTCCATATTACCCTCCAGCCATGCCCATCCTACACATTGTGGTGGAATATGGGGCTTGCTAATAAAGTATACACTGATTTGGCAGTGGGTATACCAAAAGAATTTGACTCCCAAACCCATCTATCATCATAGGGAGAGACATGCAAGTTAATAGACATTTTTCCACTAAGGGAGCAAAAAGGTCACAAAGCATATTCATATTTTATTCAGAATTTAGCAACTGATCAACAACCATCAAGAAAGAATTATATGAATGAACATTAAAAAAGGTAGGCATAAAGCACAAAGGGGTATTAAAGATCCAAGGGTCTTTATAAACATTAGTTTGACACCTATTACCAATTTGCTTTCTTAGTCCTCCTTTGATAAGTTCCATAACCTACAAAAGCAGTCTCCAATCCAGCACCATGCATATTTAGAGAAATTAGAGTGACGAGGAATAAACTAGGGGGTGAGGGAGTCTATATTTGTTCATGATTAAGGCCACAAAAGGATCTTGACATTGATTAAAAACAATTAGCACTCTATTACCTAACAGGGCAGCTATGACAAATTGTAGATTCCTAATACCTAGACCACCTTCTTGACGAGCTAGCTGAACATTTTGACATCCAATGAGGTGCCGACTCTGCTTGTCTCCATATGACCAAAGAAAACTTCTTGAGAGTTTTTCTAAAGATGCAACACATCCAGATGAGATTTATATTGAACCAAGAGAATAGTTAGGGAGAGAATTTAGGGTAGATTTAATTAGAGTTGTCTTGCCAGCTTGTGTTAGGGATTTCATCTTCCACCCAGCCAATTTGCATGTATTCTATCAGAAATATGAGTGAATGAATTCTTAGAGAGAAACTTGTAGGATATAGGAACACCTAGATACATAAAAGGAAACATACCAATTTCTATATTCAAAGCATTCCTAACGACATTTCCCCTTTTCCTACAGAATTTGGAAGGCAATTATATAGCAAACTTGTTTAGGTTAATTTTTTTGATTGGTCAGAGCACATCACTGATTAAAAGTTGTCTTTAGCCTTCTACAATTGAGTGATTTGCCTGCAACACAGACTAAAAGGTCATCAACATAGAACATGTGGTTAATGGAGAAGTTTTTAGATCAATATTATGGACGATTAATGACTTCCCTAATACGGTAAGTGGATGGAGCACTAAAAGAAAATTTGCATGTCCACTTTGTGAGAAAACACAATCATTTTACATTGAATATGGTAGGAAAGTGTGTTAGTTTGATTATCATCAAATGTTTTTGCCGATCGAGCACTCCATGAGACGTGATCAAATTTTTTTTCGTAAGAAAACTATGGAAATTTTTTTATCGATAATGAAATGAGTAGTGTTGAAGCATTGTTGCAAGTTAATGCGATTGGTCCTATAACTTTTGGACTGAAAGTACCAACAATTCGACCACTTGAATTTGGAATTGAGCATAATTGAGAAAAGAAAATATATTGAGATTTCTCGTGTTGATCCTTAAATCTAGTGTGACATAATCTAGATGTTATTAATGCAAAAAAAAATATATTTGATAACATATTCAACATTGTGATGGGCATAAAAGACAAAACAAAAGATACTATGAATTATATAGAAGACTTGAAGCTTATATACAAAATGTTCGGAACTTGAGTTGGTTCATCAAAATGGAAAATGCATAAAGCCAAAAGCTATTTATTCATTAAGCGGCGAACAACGTAAGCTCGTAGTTTAGTGGATAAAATAATTGAGGTTTTTGGATGAATACATGTTTAACATATCTCGTTGCGTCAATCTTGAAAATGATAAGATATTCAAGATGAAGATACATGATTGTTATATATTTATGCAAATATTAATTTCATTTACCTTTCGATAATTTTTCCTAAACCTCTATGAAGGACATTCACTGAATTCAATATATTCTTTAAAGAATTGCGCGTCTGCAACATACGTAAAGATGACATGATGAATTTGGAATAATCAATTATAATTATCTTATGCAAAGCGAAAAAATATTTTCACCATAATTCTTTGATGTCATGGAGCATTTGGTCGTCCATCTTGTCTATGAGGCAAAGCTTGCAAGCTCAACACAATTTCAATGGATGTATCCATTTCAAAGGTGCATGTTGTACCTAAAGAGGAAGGCAAAAAATAAAGTAAAAATCAAAGGATCTATATGTGAAGCATACGTTTATGAGAACTTTTTAATTTCACATCATTGTACTTGAACCTAAAATTCAAACAAGGTGAACCCAAGTCCCATGAAATGACGGCGACAGAGAAAACCAATAAAGATTGTTTATCCATTTTTTAGTTTTTAGCACGTATGATTGAAAGAACACATAAATTTATGTTAAACTATGATGAATTATTGATTGCGAAAAGTTATGTCATTGTCAATACTTTATAAGTGGAGCCTTATCTAAAGTAAAAATATTTATTAAATATTAGGTTATGAATATCACAAATCTTATATTTTATTTTCTTTTGTATAAGAAATTCAAAGATTTCCAAAAATAATTGTATTATAATATGACAGATGATCAATTTTTGCAACTCTGATATGAACAAATCTCGAGTTTGTTTAAGAAGCAAGTGCATACGACAGAGTGACAAATACAAACATTAAGAATTTGAGTTATGGACCAAAAAAAGTATCAACTTATAACACTAACGTCGTCAATGGATATAGATTTCACATCGAAAAATATGGAAAAAATAAATCTACAATGAATAACGATATTTGTGTTCGAGATTGTTTATATGGAGAAAATGAGTTCGATTATTATGGTGTTATCGATCAAATTATATAGTTATCATATCTTGGAGACATAAATATTTTTGTATTGGGTTATCATTGGTTTGATCCAAAAAATGGTGTTAACATTGATGACACATGGTTGGTTGATGTGAAATGTAGGTTAATGTTTAATTCCAATGAACCATTCATTCTAGCTAAGTAAGCATAACAAGTTTACTTTTCGAAATATTCTTTAGCTTAAAGGGTTGATGATGAATGGTGGACAACGTGCAAAGTAAAGTCAAATTGTTCATGATGAAAAGATAAACGTTGAAGGTACTATATTTGATGAAATGCCATATGCCGATTATTATCAACCTGATCAAACCACGAGAGTAATAAATTTAGTCCACAATGATGAAATAACAACATTGTTTGAAAAAAATGATCATATGGAAGAAGTTAATATTAATTAAATACAATGTTCTCTAAAAGTTGAAGATGATAAGTTTATAAATGACAATGATACTACTAATGATGAGATTGATGAAACCGACGAATAAATATATGAGTCACTTTCAAGCTCTTTAACAAGTTATTGACCTAATAAATGTTTATATTTTCATTACTATAAAAAAACTTAAAAACTAATATTTAATTATCTTCTATATGCGTTTACATGTTATGAATAATATTTTTTATATATGCTATTACATGTTATAGCTCCTCATGGTCATGGGAGCGGCACGAGTCATGACCTAGGGATGATGAGCCCATGATTGAGATCGACACTCAAACAAATAATATTTCAAAGAAAATTATAATGATACTTTTGCTCTTTGTTAACATTTATTTCAGAAAATATTAACATTGGATCTTCATCGTCCAAACGAAATTCTTACAATGTCATACTATCTACCGGGATTATGGTGGATGACAAAAATAATTGTGAGTTGATAATTATTGATTTATTAAAAAAACATATTTTTTAATGAATGAAAATAAACTGACATGTAATAATCATTTTAGGACTGCTTTCTACTCGAAATGTATTCATCGTGACATCAATGAGTTCTTCTATCGAGATTTTCGATAGGTTGTGCTCATTGGAAGGATATTTTGTTGCCTTATCAGGATGACATGTATAATGCATTTAAGCTATAACTATTTTATTTTCATTTAAAATTGTCTTACAAAGTAATGTCAAGTTGTTTTTTTTAATCCAAGTATAAATGTGAGGAATGCCTTCAAGATGTTGTAATGATGAAGATATCAATATTGTACATTTTACTCGATTCATAAGAGTATTATTCAACTACCGTCAAGATGCAATGCTTTCTACCGACGACAACATTCTTGAAGGGAAGAACAAGAAGTTTGGTCTTCTTTTTGTGAAACTTGGTAAGTAATATTTCAATTAGATTTATTTTTTTCAACACTTTTCATTTTATATACAGGGCATCATCAAAAAATATCAAGAGAAGTCAGCAATAAAAAATAATAAATTTTCTAATCTAGATGTGACACACTATTGCAGAGGCTCCATTGTGCCCATAGAGCATAAACGAAAAAAATATTTTTGTTTCCAATTATCGTAATTTTGATCTTATCATAAAATAGTTCAATTAATTTATTTAATAAACACAAAAGTTTACATGAATAATTCTACAAGAATATGATGGATTAGCGACAGAATTATTCGTCGTTAATCTGTCGCTAATGGCGACAGTCTAACGATAGAATAGTGATAATTTAAGTTGACCAATTTTTTTTAAAAAAATAAAATTTGCGATAAACTAGCGACAGTATTGAAGACAGGAATGCTTCATCGTTAACAGCGACATATTTGACGATAGAATTAGCGACAAAATTTTTGTCGCTAATTCCCGTGCCCTAAAAATCCCAATCCCCTAATTTACTTTTGTTCGTGTCTCATACCGCCGCCCGCGCTGCGTCCGCCCTCCTCGCCCGCCCACTGCC
>LTAE01013129.1:0-12956 GCA_001647135.1 Pontederia paniculata
ATACAAATTACGTGTGCACTGGTCGTCCATTCCTTCAGCTCAGGTTGACCACTATTCTGAACTTGAATATGTCTTGTAACATAAATCAGCTCAGCAAGTTCATTAGTACAGACTGAGTTCACTTACAAATTTGTGATCATTCAAAATATTCTCGGGATTCTAGATTCAACATGTTTGTTTGTTCGTTTTCTCTTTACTCTCTTCTATGTTTGTTTATATTTGCATTTACAAGCTTCCACTGATAACTCGTCTAAACTAAGTAAAAGAGAGTAAGATTTTTAATACACTAATTCACCCCCCCCCCCTGGTGCCATCTAGATTCCACAACCAAACGTTTTTGGTTTTCTATCATATCTCTCTGAGTACATATCCAATCAAGATGAATTCATTTTTTATTGAAATCAGTCTTCTAGTATACATATTTCATATTTTAGATAACTAGTACCCAGACAAGAAATATTATATTTTAGCCGCGCTATTTCCTAAAAGAACATGATGCTAAGTTGCTAATTCGGAGATATCTCTTTATGTACATCTCGAATTGAAATGATTCTAATGTCTACATAAAATAGACTTAGATATGTATCTATTCATACTTATTTCAGAATATATAGATTATTAAAATTCATACAAAATATTATTACATTTTAGTCATGTTTTTTTTCCAATATATCATGACATTGGGTCAATAATTCAATAATATCTCTTTATATACCAATTGGGTTGAGTCTCATATTGAAAGTAGACATCAATACATATTCACTGATATATTATGTGTCATTTTTGGACAACTAAAACTCTTCTAGATATTAAAGGGAACATAGGGTATAAATTTGGATAAAAAAGCTTATCCTAGTTATATTTGTAAATTTTATTGAACATAACTAATAATATATCTCTAGTTACATAAACAATAGTAATCTATTATATGATCATATATGAACTAAGAAAAAAAAGGATTGTTATCCCCTAAGATACTTTGATTGTAGCCAAACTATTTTCTTCTGTTCCTTGGTCTAAATCATTTTCATCTCACTGTCCTTCCTCCGTGGTAAACATTCTTCTACCTTCTAGTGAATGATTTTAAAATTTAATAGGGATGATTATATGTGATTAGAATTTCACAAGATAATTAATTTAAAGATAATAATTTGGTTATGACTCAAATTCTTATGTCACACCTGTAGATTTTAAAAAAGGGAAAAAAATGGATCGTGTCCCATCCGGACATCTCAACCCGATGGATGGCCAGATTTGGAGGTGATTTAAAACTAAAATTTTATTTCGTTCAAACTCAAACCAAACCCTAGATTACCCTATATATATACCCCTCGGAATGAGAAGAAAGGCCCAAACCCTCATAATTTCCCACGAAGACGTCGGAGCCTATCTCCCCTCTCCCTCTTCTCTTATCTCCCATTCTTCCCTCAAGGCCTTTTGACTTTTGTTCTCTCATATTTCTTGGCCTCATACCGAAAGGATGCATTAGGAAGAGCACCAAAAGAGAATGATGCAAAGGAAGACCGTGGGAGAGCCTAGCGTTAGCACGAAGGACAAGAGAAGGATTTTAGGAACAACAAAAAGGTACGTAGGGGACCATTAGGGTTGGTAGAGAGGTCTAAGTTTATCTCTCTACATGCTTTAATGTTTTATTCATGAGAACATGCAAATTATGTTTAAAGGTTTTCTACGAATTCTGGAGATTAGAAAATATAGATTTAACAAGGTAGAAATACCCCATGATAATTAACTAAAAGTTTTGTGGACAATTTTGATGATTCTCTGCACCCCAAAATAATTGTTAAAGTAATGAAGATGGAAGAAAATAATATGGAAAGGACGGACAAACACAGACCACCGCATTCACTACACCCGAAGAAAGCCCTGCGGCTGGCACTGGCTGTGTCGCCCCAAGACACGAACTATGTCACTACAACAACTTGTGCAAAAACTCTGACACATACTCTGTTTGATCGAACGATGTTGTGTTGCACAAAAAATCCTAATGTCGGTGCGGGCCATGTCCTCCCTAGACCTGGATCGCATCCTGGCGGTGAAAAATGAAAAACCCTAATCGTATGTGTTTCTCTGAATCAGACCGTATAAAACGTAGGACAAGAACTGAACCGTGTTCGAGGGTCGAGACTCTAGAGAACTTATAGATTAATGGATAAGATAGGCCACATCGACACTCCAAATGAATTGCGCCCTTACTTGAAGAGATAGCTAATGAAGGTCACGTTCTTGAGCCTGGACCATGTCAACACATAATAAAAATGGACTGCGTCAGACAAAGAAATGAATCACGTTCTCTACGAGGAAGATGGTTGTCGTAGCATCACGGAAATGGACTATGTCACAGTTGACAAGGGCCGTTTACCAAGTAATTATGTTATGATTATTGAATGCCTATGGAAATAGGTCATGGCACACCATGACACGAACCATTTTTTGAAAAATAGATTTTTATGTGATTTTGCATGGATGATATGTTATGACTGTTAATGAAGGTTTAAGAGATAATTAAAAGCCTAAAGAAAGATGTGAAGCTTAAAATAAGTAAGACAAAAGATTAAAGTCGTGGATCTTCATGTGCATTGATTGTAAAGGGAGAAAAGAACAAAAGTTAACGGTAGGGATAGGGGTATAGATAAAGGAAAAATAGTTAAACATTATGATGATAGAGAAAAACTCTTAGTCATTGTTCCTGTTGTATAGGCATCTCCACCATGTACAATGAATTCAAAAATTCCACTAAAAGGGAATTCTACCCAACTAAAAAAGGGTCATCGTGGTGTGTACAACTATTGACGAAGACACATGAAAGTCATGATGTTCCCTTAAAAGATGAGCTCTTCACAAGATGATATGATCAAAGTTGAAAGAAGTTAAATAATAACTTCTAAAGAAAGAAGAAAGTCAAAGAAAGAAAGAAGAAAGTCAAAGAAGGAAAGATGAAAGTAAAGAAAAGAAAGCATAGAACAAATACTATTCTAAAAGAAAGAAAAATACAAAGCCAAAGTATAAAATGCTGAAAGAAAAGTAATCAATTCATTGTGATTGAATGACGTTGCCTTGATGCTTTTATGTATTTTTTTACATATGCTTTTATGTGCAGATGCCTTAAGGTTATCGTAAGGTTAAGTTATCTAGCATCTTATATTCCATTTTATTTTATATTGTTTTACCCTATTGAGCCTTACATACTAGGCTTTAGTTCACGGGAGGTCACTCTTCCATGCATCTGGCTCCTGCAGGTTTAGATGATGACGATGGTGACATGGACAATGATGATGTTCATGATGACACAAGATGATTGCACATGGTCTGGACTAGGTGTACTTAGATGTCAGTTAATAGAGTCGTACCATAAAGTATTTACTTAGTATGGCCTTAGTCCTCATTTATATAATTAAGTCTTTCACAATGTAAAGTTTTTAACGTATTTTAATTTTCACACAAATATACAAGATGTTGATCATAAAAGGATCAAAAGTAAGTCAACATAGAAAAGTTAAGTGTAACGTCTCCTAGAGCCATCCGAATAAGTATTTGAAGCATGCTTTTGGGAACGTTACAATAATGTATCAGAGTCTAAGGAGAGACACTTCTTAGTTGTCTCTAAAGTATGTAAAGGTCCATGCACAATCGTCAGGAACAGTTGTCACACCATCATGAAGAAGCTAAGATCTTAGATGGGTAAGGTCTAACACTCATTAATAAGTCTTATATGATCTATGAATGTTGTAGGGATAATGAGTTTTCTCCGCAATTCCAAGTGAATGATTTCAATAGCAAGAATAAATAAAATTGAAGATTATTAAGGTCTAGGAGATTTGAATATTCGTAATTTTAGGGAAAAAATGGCTGAATTTTGGAGACATATATATATAAAGTTTTGGAAACATGACTTGATAGGAAAAATATTTATAAATATGAGGATATCAATGTTTGAGAAATTTAAAGGTTTCTTAATATTCTTAAGTGATTTTGATTATGGAGAAATATATTGGATGAATTTAAAGACTGAAATCAAGACTTGTTCTCCACAATGATGATATACATTTAGGAAGGATAAACTCTGAAGGTTACTTTTATAAAATTTAGAGTTATCCCATTTAAACATGGATGTATGATGTTATAACTAAGATATGATTATGTTTTCATAATATAACTTATGTCTTAAGAAGAAAACTAATAGGAATCAGTATTATTTTGAGGTGTAAATGATTATTAGGTTGATAATTGAAAGCAAATGAAAAAAGGTGTGGTACAAAAATAATATTGATATTGCAATTTTAAAAGATCAAAATATTAATTGAGAGTTAAATTATATGATTATAGATTTTAAACCGATTGGATAATTATAATTTTTGATGATTTCATATGAAGAGTTTAGAAGATTAGATCCCTAAGGAATACTAGAATTATCAAGATGGAATGCATATAAACAGATTGATGAAATTCCAATGATCTAATGGATATTAATGAACGATGATATTTTGAGAAGTCAATGACAAAACAAAGGAGTTAGGAATTGAGGTGAATTTTGATGGTTGATTATCAACAAATATTTATGATGGAGTTTTAATTATTACTCTGAGAACTAAGTGATATAATTTTAGAATTTTCGAAAGATTAAGTATATGGATATGAATTTTGGAATTTTTATGTGTAAATATGGAAGGAGTGTGGCTTCAAGAGAGTTAGAATTTTCAAAAGTTGATCTTTAAGGAAGAGATAAGAAATTATAAACAGAGGATGGAGAAATTAATCAAATGATAAAGATCGAGATATTGAGAGGGTGCTCAAGGAAGTTAATTTGTTATTTGATCAAGAGATATTTTTAGAAATTAATGACAATTGAGAAAGTAATGGATTTCCCCTAACTATGTGCAAATTGAATATTTTGTGTATGCTTAAGAGACCTAATGTGTAATTAGGTCAAGGAGGAGTTTAATCATTTCACTCCACAATTCCCAAGGTTGGTCAGGATAGATTCACTAATTCGATCATTAATGTTAAGGTGCTACAAAGGGATAGCTAAATGTGATTGAGAGCATGAACCACAATGATAAATGAAATGAAAAGAATTGAGAATGTCTTGACCAAACTACAATGATGAAATGAATGTTGAGCATGCTTAAATTTTTTCTTTAAGTATAGGTTTAGATTACCATTGATCCATATGAATGATATCATAGTATCACCAGTCTAATGTACATGACATGAAAAGGCACATTAAGATCAATTTCACCATAGGGTGTGATATACTTGATTAATAATTATTCATTTATCTATGAGCAATATGCCTAATGTAGGAAAATAAACCCCTTTACAAATTTTATCACTCTAGTACCAACATGAGTTTGATTGGACCCTTTTTATGCAACATAAGGGATGATATATAAATAGATAGGTCCTAAATGCTAGTTTTGATGTGGTCAAGGATTACCAAAGTGGGATGTAAGGGAAAGAAAAATTATGATCATATAAGTAAACAATTATCAGGATTATTAAATGTAGATTTTGTGAATTCATGATGTTGTCATCCAAATATCATGTGGAATATATGAATGAAGAGTTATTGAAGTCTTAATAGAGGATCTGAATTTATTTCAATTGAAATTATACACAATTAATGTTCTAAAAAAAATCATTGTCATGTTATCTTAAATAGCTTAAGAGTTATTGAAGTCTTAATAGAGGATCTGAATTTATTTCAATTGAAATTATACACAATTAATGTTCTAAAAAAAATCATTGTCATGTTATCTTAAATAGCTTAAGAGTTATTGAAGTCTTAATAGAGGATCTGAATTTATTTCAATTGAAATTATACACAATTAATGAAGAATTGTCATTGTCATGATGTATGATGATTGTTTTTGGATTATTAAGTTGTCTAAGAAAGTATAATGCTTAGGAGGTTAGAAGTTATTTGGGGATTGATCTATATATTAGTTGTGAAATTTCACGTATAGTCATGATCAAATGTAAATGTGTACCCTTAAAGTTCATAGGTTGAAAAAAAAATTATGACATATACCATATAAGGATCTTGTCGATTAAGGAAATGCACGAACACAAATATATAAATGAGTGTAATGTGCATAATGTCTCGTACAAGGATGTTAAATGATTCTAATCCATGTGAGAAGATTGAAGGTCATCAAAATTCTCAATTATTGAAAGGATTTTAGAAAATCATGTATGCCTTTGGATGACAGATACCTTGAGATCCATATAAGTTGAATCGAGTTATGGAGTTGTTGTTGATTATATGTATAGGGGGTAGGAATGCAAAAACAAATTATTGCCAAACACCAAATGTATATCAATATTTTAAGGAGGTTATTGACCCCTAAATGCCATAGAACATTATGTATATATGGATTTAGTAAGTGGGACAAAGAAGGATTTTCATGCCTTGAACCCGGCACTAAAGGTCGGCCCCTTTTATAACCTGCTGCCACGTGTCACACATCGGATGACCCAATAAAATATTTATATTTTTTAGCCCTACGAAAATACAAACTCATGAGATGAGCATGTATATATGTCTAGCATGCGTTACTAAAACATAACTAAAACATATGTCAAGTACATATATAGAATGAGGCAAGCCCGAATCATATATCAAAATATAACTAAAACATAATGAAAGTAAATGGGCTTGTTGCCCTAAATAGGAGAACACAACACTCCATCACAACCACGAGAATAAAAAGGCACTAGGTTAAAAAAGAATAGGTAAATGTCTATATCTAAAAGAATAGGAAAGAATAATTATCATCCTCTCTTGATCCATCACAAAATCCTAATCCTAGTTATTTTTCCCTTTTAAGTGCCCGATGAGCATGCAAAGAACATCAATCCATCACTCATCGAGGAGCATCATCTCCTCCTCACCTACAAGCATAAAAAAATACAAATAGATGGGTGAGCATAAAAAGGCTCAGTGAGGATAGAGATATCACGAAATATCAAAGCCAGAAAACAAATCCAAACAGAACCCAATCCTGAAATCATCTCACAATGATAAACATATATCAAATCATACATAGCATCATCTTATAAGAAAAATACATGCAAAACGATATGCAAGGTTAAAATATTCCATGCATATCCAAATGTATAAGTGTCATGACACCACTTGCTAGCTACGAGCAAAACACATCACCTGTCACATGTAGATCACCAAGACTACATGAGCAGTAGCTCGACCACATGAGGGAGAGCAACCACCGTCCATCCATCATATGTAGATCACCTCAACTACATGAGTTGTCGCTCGACCATATGAGAGAGAGCACCATCATCATCCATCATATAGAGGTCACCTTAACTGCACGAGTCGTGACTCAACCACATAAGGGAGAGCTACCACCGTCACCTGATTATATGTAGATCACCTCAACTACACGAGCCGTGGCTCGACTACATGAGGGAGAGCTACCATCATCACCTCGCCCACTCTGAGTCCACTCCTGACTCCAACGCGAACCACCATGCATGCTCTAATGCATATACATGATGTGACATAATACATTTGAGATATAGTTCCATATTTTAAATATAGATTTTCATGCAGGATCCATAACAACCACTCGACCACACGCATCCAAAAAATATGTGATAAAGTAATAACATCTCCAACATTTGAATCCACGGAAAACGCATAATAGAATCTGCGTAAACATAACCAAATCCCACACATAATGATAATAGCTCAAAAGATAATCACATTGTTCATTAACATAATTAATCATATGAGACAAAGAAATGATTTAACTGAACCACTAGCGATGTGATTATATATAAGCCCATGAAATCCACTCTCCTCGGCTACGCTCGATGTTGCCTAGTCTCCCACATCCGAGCAAGTCTACAATCCGAGAGTCTAGAAAAAAAAGATAATATTAGTTTTCCATTAGCGTCCTCTATCATATTCTGACGATGAGCACAGAAACACTACGATGAAGTGTCGTTGATCTTTCAGTTAACTCCTAGAGGAAGGAATTGCTTCGAGCTTTTGGATAAATTGGGTTGGGCTTTACAAATATGGTGTCAAAGATCTTGTTGAGTGTCAAACATGAACAATGTAGTCGAGGATAAGTAAGTTGAATCAAATGCTATGATCAGGATTACCATGTGACCATGTAAGAAATGATTAAGTATCAAACATTTAGAGATGTCCGATAAAATTATAATGGATTATCAAAAATAGGGAGGAATGATGAAAAGATTAGTTCTAGAGGATCAAGATTTATCATAGTTATATATGAGAAATTTTATTGGAATGTTATAATGTTGTCTTAATGAATGGAATAACATGATTGTTAAGGAGGTTATTTAGAGATAGTACATATAAGAAAGCTTTAAGGATGAAATGGATATCTATATCTATATCTATATCTATATCTATCTATCTATCTATATATATATATATATATATATATATATAAGTGTGTTCTTTTGAAAGGAATAAATAGAAAAAGATAGTGATATTATAATTTTGGATGATCAAATTATTGAATGAGTTTAATTATACAATTTTTGAGGATCAACTTGATGGATACGACTTTCAAGGAGTTAGGTGAATATATTCTTTTTGAGGTTATGATCATGATCAAAATTGAAAGATAAAGATAACTATTGAGTCAAGGTCAATTAAAGAGGGACGAGAAAAAAAAGAGTATTAGACAAAAATATAAAGACTAATTGGATGAATAGTTATCAATGCTTAGGATCTAATGATGAGGGAGGCATATATGATGAATATTGTGACTCAAGTCCTATGATTAAAGAGTAATGGCATGATTGAATTATTTGATTATCTTGATATTGAAGAATTATATTGGAAGATAGAAGACAAAAATTGAATAATCGAAGTCTAAATGTCATGCCTAAATTTGAGGATAAATTTATTTTTAAGGAGGTTATGATGTAACACCCATGGATTCAAGAAAAAAAGGAATGAAACAGACTATGTCCCATTCGGACACAACCCTTTTTCATCTCAACCTGATGGACAATCGAATCTGGAGTTGATTTAAAACTAAAATTTTTATTTCGTATCAAACTCTACCCAAAACCTAGACTACCCTATATATACCCCTAGGCATGAGAAGAAAGACCCAAACTCTCATAATTTCTCACCAAGCCGCCGGAGCCTCTCTCCCCTCTCCCTCCTCTCTTCTATCTCCCATTCTTCCCTCGAGGTCTAAGGTAAGACAAAAATATTTTATCTTTTGTTCTCTCATCTTTCTTGGTCTCATATCAAAGGGATGCATGTAGAAGGAGCACCAAAAGAGAATGATGCAGAGGAAGAACATGGAAAAGCTTAACATTAGCGTGAAGGACGAGAGGAGGAATTTAGGAACAACAAAAAGGTACGTAGAGGGACCCTTAGAGTTATTAGAGAGGTCTAAGTTTATCTCTCTACATGTTTTAATGTTTTATTCATGAGAAATAGTCAAATTATGTTTGCAGGTTTTATTAGCAGATTTTACGAATTCTAGAGATTAGGAAATATAGATTTAACAAGGTAGAAACACCCCTATGATAATTAAAGTTTTCTGGAATATTTTGATTATTCTCTACACCCCAAAATAATTGCTAAAGTAATGACAATGGAAGAAAACACCATGGAAAGGACGAACACGAACTGCGTCTCTCAAACACGGGTCTCGTTCGCTCCATCTGAAAAAGCCCTACGGCCGATGCTGATCGTGTCACCCCAAGACACAGACCGTGCCACAAGATAGTAGTGCAAAAGCCCTATCACGTACTGTGTTCGACCGAACCAGACTGTGTTGAACCAAAATCCTAATGCCGACGCAGGCCATGTCCTCTCTAGACCCGGACCATGTCCTGGCGGTGAAAATGGGAAACCCTAATCAACCATGTTTCTCTGAAATGGACGGCATGAAACATAGGATAAGAACCAAACTGTGCTCAAGGGTAGAAACCCTAAAGAACTTATAGATTAATAGATGAAATGTGTCGCGTCGATGTCCGAAATGGATCATGCCCTTACTAGAAGAGATAGTTAATGAAGGCCACATTGTCGAGCCCGAACCGCATCAACCCACAACAAAAATGGATTGCACTCTGTATGAGGAAGATGGTTGCCGCAGCATCACGGAAATGGATCATGTCTCACTTTGACACAGGTCATTTTCCAAGTAATCAAGTTATGATGATTGCCTACGAAAAATAGGTCGTGTCGCACCATGACACCGACTATTTTTCGAGAAGGGGATTGATGTGATTTTGTATGGATGATATGTTATAATAGCCAATGGCTCAAAATAAACTAACTCTAAAGTTTGTCGAAAATTCCGGCATGACCTTTGCTAAAAATACGTCCATGCGATGAGTATAAAGAGTAAATTGGGCCAAGCCTGAATCATATATCATCAAAGTATATAGTATAGAAAATAAAAGGGCCAAATGCCCATAACATGGAGTTCAGACCACTACGAACATAATGCCAACGAAATAGGCACAAAGATCCAAAAATATGCTAAATCTATGAACAATTACAAGACTAGGAAAGAATAAAAGCTTTAATCCTCTCCAACTCTCTTATATGCACACAATCTAATTACTTTTCCTTTCTTGGCCCGATGAGCATGCAAAATAAGCATAACATCAATCCTAAAGGAGTATCTCCTCCTCCTCACATGTAAAATAATAAAAATAGAGGGTTTGAGCATTAAAGATCTGAATGCATGAAAATGTCTCCATAAATCATTGAAACAATCCTGGAAACAAATCCAATGAAAATACTATCCGAAAGCCATCATCAAATGCTCAACAAGAGTTTATATCATACATAGCTTCATTATGGAAAATGCTTGCAATTGTAATGCAAAATGAAATGTGTTATGCAAGAGCAATATCTATATGACATGACACCTCGCCATTCGCGAGTACATATACGATATGCCATGACTGATGACCACCTCGACCCCACGAGGCGTCACTCACTCACACAAGGGCATCACATCGTCGATCATATGTAGATCACCTCGACCCCGCGAGTTCGTTTATCGCCCACATGAGTGAGAGCTACCAACATAATTATCATCACCATCCAGGTGTAGATCACCTCGACCCCGTGAGTTATCGCTCGCCCATACGAAGGAGAGCTACCACCATCATCATCGCCGCACTCCAAGTTAGCTACCATGCATGTTCTAATGCACATGCATGAAGTATACATATCTCATAATACTATCTCAAAATAGTTCTTGAAATTAGAACTTAGATTATCATTCATTATTTATGGTACACAAGTGTAAAGCTTTAAACACTAATAACTCAATAAACATCATCCATAAATTCCAAAAAATCAAGTACGTGAAATCCATACGAAAGGCATCGGAAAATCAAATCTCACACATCATAACATTAGCTCAAAAGACAATCACATCATTTATTAATATAAATAACCAGTTGAGCTAAAGAAATGATTAACTGAACCACTACGATGTGGCATTAACATCGGTTTAAGGTAATCCCACTCACCTCGACTACGCTCGACCTCGTCAGGCCTCCCACATTCGAGCAAGTCTACAATATGAGAATTTAATCAAATATTCAACTAGATTAAATTAGTGTCTCATATATGTGGATATATCTTAAAGTTATGCATTTCTGAATAAACCTCATAATCAAATTGACCATACTATATTTATTGTTTATAAATTTTAGATTGAACCCGTAATCATTCTTACATCTGAATCCCAATATTTTAATCATATCATTCATTGCAAAACATATTAGGGTATATGCTTTATTTTAACAATAATTAATTAACATTCTTGCAATTATAGTCTATCCATACATTTATAAAGAAACTAGTCATATGCTAAGTTATACAAAAATGACAACTGGCCATACAACTCATTATACATATTTACTAACTAAATCTATGAGATAAAATTTAGCATAGTATAAATAAGAATAATTTATTCTGAAATTAAATAAATTGACTCTACTCAATGGTTATCTCACATTTTCACTTACGTATTCCTCTATTAATTTTTATAATTAATTACTTCATTATATTCTAAATTGTAGTACAATTAATCTATGGCAGAATAGTAATTACACTTCTAGTTGAGACAACACTATCATTATACACATCAGATTTATTATACTCACCCACATATACATATAAATATCAACATTAATCACTTTCCATATGATTAAACATAATAATGCATATACATGTATGCGTGCAGACATACTAGTCCCTATTTATCATCCGTATAGCAATGCACATATACATGTGTAAACATTTTAATCATTACAAGGTGTTTGTGTAGCTGACCAAAAATAGAGGAGACGACGCCTTCCTCAACCCCGTTGACAGTACAACACGGATTCGGCGATGGTACACAGAAGTCAACACTACATCATCATTCAGGTACATTAAAGTCGTTGAGTTGTTGATTCAAAATTTATACATCATACAATGCTCATTGGACGATGATGAGAACAAATCACATGCACTCAGTCGTCCCTCACTGCTCCAGTGTTGTTGTCTTTGTGGAAACATGAAGGCTTAATAAGGTAAACAATCAAAAGGATAATTACGATGGTGAATCGACAAATCGAATCAAGCAACTACTCACCTGAAGTACAAGAAGATGTAACGCGTTGATGCGAGCAAAAATATACATGTTGCACGCATCTATTTCATGTCATTTTTAGGCATTTAGTATAGGTTTATCTATCATTTTAGTACATTATTCATTATATTTTGTCTTTGAGTCAGAAACTACCAATATGTTCTATCTTCTGTGATTTTCAGGAAAAAGAAGCCCAAATTGCGAAGAATTCGACATAAACACGAATAGACGAGGATTTAAAAGAAATCATGTGCCAACTCGGGCCGTTTTTTATACAAAACGGTCCGTTTTCGACCCCAGAAATCAGCA
>LTAE01013130.1:0-12956 GCA_001647135.1 Pontederia paniculata
CTTTGACACCTCTTTGGTCATTCGCTGATTCTCCCTGAATCCCTGGATGTCCGCTCCTTCTTCTCTGAGTACTTCGGGCGTACGCTCATTCCTCATTGAGATTCTCGTACGTCCTCTATCTTTTTACTCAGTACTTTGGCCATCCGCTCATTTTCCACTGAGATCCTCGGACGTCCGCCAAACCTTCTTCTGACATTCTTCGGACGTTCGCTCATTTTCCACTGAGATCCTCGGACGTCCTTTACTTCTTCTGAATTCTTTAGACGTCCTCTAACAACTCTCAGATTCCTTGGATGTCCTTTCCTTCTATAGTCAGATGGACTGGTCGACTGCTGCTTTGTCTTTTCAACTCTCGGACGACCTCTCTCCTCATCGATCATCTGCTAATCCTTCGATCGACCTTTCTTCATTTCACTTCAGACCTTACAAACTTCTGGACGTCCTTTTGTCTTCACACCAAGACTCTTGGACGACTTTGTCTTTGTCTGAAATCCATCGGTTGTCCGCACTCCACCTTCGGTCAACCGATCTTACTTCTATCATTACTTTGGTCGTCCTGCTTCAACTCATGAGCCTTCGAACATCCTCTTCCAACATTGACAATCTTTCGGTCGACTGTCTTCACTCTGAAACCCTTGTACGTTCATTGTCTTCATCTCTAGCTCTATGGTCGTCCGCTATTCATTTTCGGACGATCGTTCCTTCCTTAGTCATCTCATCATCGGCTAAACTTCATCATAGGGCATCCACTTCTCCTTGGAGCACCCGTTCTTCAACCTCTGTACTATTGACATAGAACCTTCGGTCGCCCACTGTTCTTCACCGGATGACCTTTCTTGTTCTAACTTGTCTTCGGTCATCCACTCAACAACTTTGGTCGACCGCTCAATACTTGACTTCATTTCTTCGCTCTTTATTCTTCAAATCGGTCGACCACTTCACATCCTTTGGAAGAACACTGCACACTTTCCTTTATGTCTTCTTTGTGCATAGGTCGTCCATTCTTCAACCTCGGTCGACCTATCACTTACTGAAACATAAAAATCCTGTCTTTCAAAGATCAATTCAAAAGATGATTAGTACTAACTAAGTTTCCTTACAAATTTATGATCATTAAAGTAATCTTGGGATCCTAGATTCAACAAGCATTGCCTCTTGATCACGTTGTGACAGCTGGGCCCCTACTGCCTAATGCTGCTAGTTCTGTTGCTATGGGAGGTCGTGAACCTCCAGGAATCTTGACGCTTGAGATAGTATGTCTATTAAGGGCACTCACTCCTCTTGTGCCCCATATGTTTGCACCGGAAACAAGTAATGGTCTTGCCATCTACAGTCCAACATTTGCCACTATGCTTCTTGCCACAACTACGACATGGACCCGTCGATGCATGATAACCTCCTCCATATGACCTATCTCAAGCATATTTTCATGTCCTCTACTACGTTATGCCCTATGTCCTAGCAGCTTGAGTCCACTCTGTCCTCGGTGATAGTGCATCTGTCCTGCGACTCCTACCATTAGTATCACCATATCGATCATCCTTGGGCCTCTTCTTGCTAGATTGTGCACTTTGTATCTTAGTGTTCACATGTTCTTCTGCAATGAAAGATAGGTTTTTAGCCTTCTCGTATAAAATATAACAACTATTGGCTCTCGTGCATCGACACCATGGCTGAGGCATACTTGCTCAACCTCTCAAACTTGGTGGTGAACTCTGCCAAGTATCATCTCCTTACCTCAAGTGAATGAAATCTCAAGCTCTCCTAAGGTGGTGAAATGCTAGGATGTTAACTACTGATAAATGCGATCTTGAACTCTGTCTAGACCCATCCAGCACTAGAGTTGTGCTCCTGCTTGTCCATCATGTCAGCGCTCTCTTGATCAAATATTATGTGATCTACATAATTTGTTCATCAGTAAACAACATCATCTAATATGCCTCTTCAAACGCTGCAACCAGGACTCAACTCGGGTAGGATTCAGCTAGCCATCAAAATCCTCTACGCCACTATCTCGAACCTACCTCGCCAATAAGTCCATATGCTCTACAGGCGGGGTAACAAGTTGTATTTGGCGGTGTTGGTGGAGCTATCACGGTAATAAACTCTCAAATGGTGGTTGTGATCATGTCCAACATCATAGACATAATCCGCTCCATTGTCATCAGCGCTAGTATTTATCCTCCGATTGGCGCTGCGGGATATCCTCCAACTACAGCTGCAATATGTCCCTCTGATGGCATGACAATGTGTGCCTATATATGTGGAATATCTCTCATGCTATCTCTGTTGGCTCTATCTGGTTGATGATAGCCAACTCCTTACTCCACTGACCCATCATGCACATCTCAAGTATGCTATTAAGTCACTTGTGCCATTATGTTGAAAACTTCATCCATTAGTACTCCCATTTTCGTAGTTCTCCAATACCACATTATATAGGTTAAAACTTGCCATAATTGTTAGGCCTAAATTGAAACATATCAATTTGATTCTCGCAAATAATCTTGTCATGCTACTTCTTGAATATGTTTTATAAGTATTAAGTTAACGAAACAAATATGCAAAAAAACATAAATGTATATATATTTACATAAGCATAAGTTAAACAAGCACATGCAAATTTTTTTTCGAAGATTCTACCCATGTCCTTGCATTGGACCTAAAGTCTAGGCTTTGATACTATAACTTGTTCACACCCCAAACTCGGACCTAAAGCCTAGAATTTGATACCATAACTTGTCATGCCCCAAACCCGACGTCGGGATGCAATGAAGAATTGTTTTGACAACTCACTACTCAAATTATAACGATCAATTGTCACACAGCACAAACCTTCACCTCTGCAGCCCTGTGTGAGGCCATGTCCAAGCTTAGCTTGTGCAGGAAGCCCAACAATAAACACAACAAGATCTTGTCCAAGGGAGAACAAAACAAGCACACAACAATGCACATAAGAGAACACAAGAGAATTGAGGGAAAAAGTGAGGTACTATTATTGAACAGCTCCCATGTACCTCAAACTCACGTAAGAGACTGCTCAAGGAAGGTAGAATGCTCATGTCCTAAGGTGGCAGCTCAAACACCTTATATAAGAGAGGAGATGACTACACCTTTCCATGGAGAACATGTGGCCTCTTTTCTATGGAGAAGCCCACACTTGTATCCCACTGAAAAAATCCTCAAAGATCCACTCAGAGCTTTCTCTGTGTGCAAGAAGAGCTGCTACAAAAAGAACCAATAGGAGAGGAGCAAAGTGGGTCAAACACCCCTCTCACAGCCTCCACACCTGTGGTGTGTAGGAGCAGTCCATGGAGTTTCTTATCCACCTGCTATGGGTTGTATCCACGTCCTAGAGTGTCTGTTGCATGTCTGGCCGCGTTCTAGCCGTGCCTCAATGCGCTTCAGTGCACCCGCGCGCGCCCCAATGCACCCCGGTGCGCTCGGGCGCGTTCTAGTGCGTCTAGGCGCGCCCTGTCATGGCCCAAGCGTGGCCTTCACCTAGGAAGCCTCTGAGTGCCTCCATGTGAGTGTAGACACCAGCTCAAATGGTCTGCACAACTGTTGTACAAGTCTCCAACCTTCGGCGCCGGCACATGAGGCCGCACCTAGCAAAATCATCACCAAAAGAAGTCTGCGACTGTTGTACACCGCGTCTTCAATCTTCACATCATGTGCGCATGCTGAGTGCACTGCACCGCCTTGGACTCAGGTCCCCGCCCATGCATTTGGCATTGCATGGCGAATGGCCATTGGCCCCACGTGCGCGCTCAACATCGCGTTGTCCGACTTCGAGTGGCTGGTCCTTGCGGAGTGTGACACAATGCTCAAAATAAAACTAACTATTGGATTTGCCAAAATTTTCGGTATGCCCTTTGCTAAAAATACATCCATTAGTCATGTAAATAGAGATTTATTGGCCAAGCCCAAATCAGACAACCTCAAAGTAAAATATAACAAATGTAATGCGCCAGATGCCCAAAGGGACTTCACAACACTCCAACATATCATCAATTAAAATAGGCACAACGATTCGCAAGAAATTTATAGACTAAGTCTATGGAATAACAAGAATAGTAAATAATAACATAACTAATCCTCTTCGATCTCTTATATGCGCACAACATAATTATTTTTCCATTTTAAGTGCCTTGTGAGCATAATCTATCAGCCATCCTCGAGGAGCATCACCTCATCCTCACCTACAAGCATAAAAATAAATTAATAAAGGGATGAGCATGAAAAGCTCATTGAGGATAGAGATTCCACGAACTATGAAAATCGAAAACAAATTCGAACAAAAATCACAACTCGAAATCTATCATCAAATGTCAATCATATTATCATATCATGCACAACTTATTTTATATGAAAGTACATGCAATTCAGATGTGAAGTTAAAACATGCTATGCATGATCCGATAACTATGTGTTAAGACACTACTTGTCATCTAAGAGCACATGTCATATCCATCATATGTAGATTATCTCGACTACACGAGATGCCGCTCGATCACACGAGGGAGAGCTACCACCATCACTATCCATTATACATACAACACCTCAATTACACGAGTCGTCACTCGATCACATGAGGGAGAGCTACAATCGTCACCTCCCCCAGCACTAGTCCACTCCTAGCTCCAACATGAGCCACCAAGCATGCTCTAATGCATATGCATGATGTGCCATAATATCATTTAAGATGTAAAATCACATTGGAAATATAGATTTCCCTTGCATGATTTGCAACAAATACACAATCATACATCAGGAAAATTTAGGATAAGAGAATACATCACAACCTTCGAATCCATGGGAATCTCATAACGAAAATTCGCAAAAACTTCATAAAACCCCTACACATCGTGACAATAGCTCTAAAGAAAATCACCATATTAATTAATATAATTAATCACATGAGCTAAAAAAATAATTTAACTGGACCACTAATGATGGGTTATATATAAGATCGTGAAATTCACTCACCTCAACTATGCAATCTCACCGGGCCTTCTACGTCCGAGCAAATCTACGATCCGAGAATCTAATCAAATATTTAATTTGATTCTATTAGTACCCTCCATATATATGATGGTACATTTAAGTCATATGTTTTGAATCGATCTCATAATCAAATCGTCTAATAATCTATTTATTATTTATAGTTTTCAACTTCAATTAAATCAATTACTTTATGGCGCTGAAATCAGTTATATTCATAGAATTATCTATTTAATGTGAATAGATAATCATAAATCTTGATACTAAAGAACATAATATTAACCTAATACTTTATAAATCACATTAGTCCTAATTACTTTTAATCATATACTTCGTAGCTATCCTTTGTTAACAATCTCCTCATTGTTAGTCATCCCTATTCACTATCCTATAGTTCCTTTGTTGTCCATTTGCTACAAGGTAATTAGTTGCTAAATTCTTATATGTTAAATATATATAAATATACATATGTCGCCTATCTCATGTTAACTATTATCATTAATTCATAGGACTACTTCCCTCTAATTTATCGTCATTTGACTTATAAATTAAAATGACATTAAATTATTATAGTAATATCAATCTAATTATATCTAGCTTCCATTACCTATGCACATATCACTCACACTCGTAAGTAAAATTAAAATTAACACCAATACATAGCTTAAGTACTAGCTCACACTTTAATTCATTTGGAATTATATTAATTGTTAATTTCAACTCAACCTCCTACCAACTATATAAATGACATAAAGATGGGCAAGATATGTAATATGAACCTTCTATTAAAGTTGATATAAACTAATTCTACTTGATTGCTACCAACATCTTCATTGATCTATACCCTTTTGTTAATTATGAAATTAACTAATTAATTATATTCTTAACATAAGTATCAATTAATTTGCAGCAGAATCTTAATTACTCTCCTAATTCATACAAACTATTATTATAAGCATCAGATTTACTATGATTACTCATTAATCTATTCAACTATATACCCAATGACATCAAGGTTTTAATTAACAATATTTCTATCTAAATATGTACCACAGCACGATGGCTTGGATAGTTGTCTTCTTCAGCAACGGTGCAGCGTTGGGGAATGGCTCAGCAGGTCCGGTGATGACACCTCTGAGCTCCAATGATGTCGCATCTAAGAAATAATGACTTGATGGGGATAAACATCTAGATTGGACCATCACTATGATAGATTAACGAATCGACGAATGCTCACCAAGAAATGAATACAACATGTGTGCACCCAGTCGTATCACCAACTCCCACGACATAGTCCCGAAAATACCGAGAAGGGCCAGAATCATGATGCCTTCCTCGGCTCCGATGACATCGCATCGTCGATCGACTCTGAAGTGATAATTCGACGAGCTGCAATCACGGCCTCCGACGAACAAATCTTCAACACGCGAACTACTGTTGCATCGAAAATATGGAAAAATCACAACTCACATTCCATCATGATATCGACACTAACTGGAGTTGACATACCAGAGAAAATCGATGGAGACGTGCCACAAATCGACTCGATATCCCTTCCTCAAACGATGATGACGCTCAATTCCATGATGTACTCTCCTTCAAGCCACTTGAGGCTCAGGTTGATGTGCATGCCCTAGTGAGCTCATCACCATCATATTGTCCAGTGGTCTAATCGCGGTCAGGATCATCGTCGACGGAGATGCCTTAGCGATGAATGACTACGGACACTATCGAGTGAGGAGNGGGGGGGGGGGGACTATAGCCGCAACAGCGGAGAAGGGCGTCAGCCATTTTCATATAACTCGCAGAACATGTCTCATAGATCTAATGGCCTGATAAAAAAAATTATTTTACTTTCATTTAATTTATTTCCTTACCTTGAGAAAGAGAAAAATACCTTCATTAATTCAGAAATTTACCTTGGGCTCTCCGTGCTATTGGTCTTGGGCTTACAAGTTGAATGACCAAAGTTCCATATGATTCATGAATCATGCTTGTCCCCTGCCACAGTGCCACATGTTAGGGTGCTTTATGTTGCCTTCTTTATTGCAGTCATATGAGATTATATCATCTTCTTAACTGCTTCAGTACTTAAATGAAGAGGTATGGCAAGCACTATCACCTTCTTCTGAAAACGTGAATCTCGTTAAATCTTTTGTCTTTTATGTGTGTGATTTGTATATTTCTTATAGTTTGTGTAATAATATTATATCCACAAATGATCTATCTATAAAATTAGATATGCTGTCAATAATTTTTAGAGCTTAGATTTATAAGAAGAGTAATATTTTTATATTTATATTTTTAATACTTTCTCTCACGCGTGGACCGCTAGTAACTTGATATAGTCCAAAGTCCAATACATACATAAATAAAAAAATAATATTTCTTAATATGATTAATATTGAAGTTTGAATTCAGAAACCTATGATTTAAAAGAAATTAGGCCGTACTTTTTTTTAATATAAATTTGATTTCAAAAGATCCTTTCTATTTCTGGAGAAGGATGGAAAAGGAATACAATTAAGTGCTGGAGTATCATCTTGAAGCGGTGAAAGTCATCAATTAGAATCTGCTTATTTTTAAATTTATGTATTTTTTTTCTATTTTAACTTGCTCTCCCATCATTCTCGGACGAGAATGACTCACTAATTAATCAAATTTGATTGAAATAATGGAAATGCTTAAATAGTTTCCACACGACCCACATTTCTTCATTCTAGGATTTTCTCCGCTGATTTATAAACCAACAAAGCATGCAGACTATTTTTCTCGATCCCAATGTCTTGTTACCCAGAAAAAGGATTTCTTCAAAAATAGCCATCACGCGAAACATTTCACCACTAGTCCACAACACGATTCCATTTTTTTATAACTTTTTTCCAAGGTCAACCACATCTAATGAACATAATATGACAGAATAAAAAACTTTCTTCATGGGTACATATAAAAACGAATAATCATTCGAAAACCTAGTACCTCACTATAAATTGCAAGCTCAAATTGAGCATGGTGTGACCATCTAACAGTGTGTGTTGATAATGCCTTGAATCTTAACCCAGTGGAAATTCATATGACCCCTTACGCATCATAGTCGTCGAATATTTGAGGCGGCGAAGTCGTCCGTCCCCTATGAAAGTCTCGTAAATCTGTGTGTCTTATGTGTGTATTGATTTTTCTCGCATATTTTTCATAACAGTGTGCATTGTTCACAAATTTGCAAAGATTTCATTTTGCCGTTCAAATATATTTGTCAATGCCAACCTTTCAAAATACATATATTTGTTGGCTTTGGGTCCCTGAAATTGATCTAAAGCCTATTCTGAAAGTTCAAAACCTGTATGATACATATATGTATGGCAACGTGAATCATGGTCGATCATGCGTTAAAGATGATTTACTATATAGTATAGTATGCTTACCTCATATATAATTCCATTATTTTCGGTACAAAACTGGAACTGCAGCTCAAATAAGTAGCAAGAAAACTAAGCAATGCAGCTGCGGCCTGCGGGTAAGTAATAAGAATATTAACAAAAAAGATATTCTTTTTTAATGTATCGGAGATTTTGAGTTCAAATCTTGTCTTTTAACTTGTATAAAAATATATTTTCTTCACTTTAGCTATTCACATTTTAAATTATTGGTAGTACATGTAAGATATCAAATAGTAACAAGATCTGTCAAAACTGCATTAAGATAAATCTGGGCGGTAAACAAGTTGATATTTGGATTAATGGTGATCAGCTCGGTCGTCCATTTGGTAAACAGCTTAAAGCTGTTTATTCGATTTTTTTTATCTTTCTATTTTGTTCAAGTAATATTCGATGCAACAATTTGCAAAATCACAATATTGTGATTCTTGTTTCGTCGATAAAAGAAAAAAAGAATACCAGCTATCCGTAAATATCTAGGATATAACACCCAAGGCAACCAAATTAATATCTCATTTACTAATTAAAAGTCATCAACATTGTTTTTAATTATGTTACAACGCTTAATACATGAAAATGAAATAGAAAATAAAGAAACAAAAGAGAGTCTCACGATAAATAATAATGTTTATTATTATTCATTAATGTGGTAACTAGAAATATATTAATCTAGTTTAATTAGATTGGCGTAGCAAGATAACAGTAGCTGCCAAGGAACATATGAGCTTCACCACCTTTTCTCCCACTACATTCAACTCAATTGCCGTTAATGGTGACCTTCTCATCTATCTCCTTCCCCTCTACGCTCTCGTCGATGTCATTCTCCGGCACAACAAAAGCGGAGACGGGGAACGTACGGTAGAGGCCGGCGGGGGTCTTGAAGGTGATCTTCTTGCCGTCGGGGTCGTCGATATACATGTCGCAGAGGGCGACCCAGATGAGCAGCTCCTTGCTTTTGACCCCTGTCAGACGCTTGATCCGGCGGTCCTCCACGAACGCCGTCACCTCAGCCGCGTACGACACCTGCCGACCGATCTCTTTGAAGACGTGCGTGGTCGCCTTCTTCTGCCGGAGCCACACGAAGCCTGTCGCCCGGTTGTAGCCCACCTCCTCCATGCCCTCCAGCGGCAGCAGCCCGTTCGGGAGGTGCAACTCCTTCAGAAGCTCCAGCGACATCTTCTTGCACAGCGCCACTCCGTTGTACACTTCCGCGCCCTCCCGCTGGCTCTCGATCTCCTGATGCGGCGACATGGCTCTTCTCGCCGGAGAAGATGAGCCAAACGACTGAACGAGGAAGCACTAGGTTTTTTGGTGTTCTGGTGTTGGAGATCTTCCTTGTTTGGTGGTGATGTTGAAAAAGATGGGCTTTTGCATTTGATTAAATAAAAGGTTGGGAAGATCCATTTACAAAAATGCCCTTAGGACCCTTTATGAAATCATTACGCGATGAAGTCTATAATAATCTTAAGTCATCTAATATTTTAATTTTTTGTTATAGAATAGTTAATCTAAAATCATTAATAGCTTTGGTGTGCAGTGCAACAAGTACATTGTATATGTATTTTTTTTTCCTTTAAAATAAATTTGATTCAATTGTTATGTATTGAATTGTGATATAATGTAGGAAAAAGTACTATTAAATATTAATTCAAAAGTATTCGTCGTACGTATATAGTTTGTTATATTTAATATCATCAATTGTTAGTTTAGTTTAATCCTCTCAATATATTTTCATCATCCTTAACTTTGTGTGATGGACTTTAGAGCAGTTCCCCTATTTTTCTTATCAAATAAAAGTGGAAAACTTCACTGTCAAAAAACAAAATAGACAATTTTTTAATTGATATGTTTCATAAATCTCAAGGGATTCAAACCTCAGTGTCATGTTGCCTTGCTTTAATCTAATTTGCTCAAACCCACTGTGTGAGATCGAACTATGAAAGAATATGTTTAACCCTATCACCAAAGAAAAAAAAAAGAATATGTTTAACCCTATATTTTAACGCTTCAATGCAGGCTGGAAGTAAAGTGAAATTCAGATTTAAGAACAAGAATTACCGCTTACTAAGAAGCCACCACATCTGTCAATAAAATTGTTCATCAAAACATTATAATTAACGTTATTAACTTTTAAAGAGGTTATTTTTATTTAAATAAAAGTTTGAATATTTGTGTAAGAAAAAAAATATTATTGAGAGTATCACCTATAACTCTTACATGCGAATTGAAGAACAAAGCAATGAATACGGATACACTCGGATTATTTTAGACTTGTTGGTCATGAGCTTTTATTGCTCCTGGGATGGCAAAGGGATGGAGACGGAATTATCTTCTTCATTTAATCTGTGGGTTCTTGGAAATTGGAAGCACGATAAGGCTACAATATACATCTGTAAGCTAGTTGGTTGTTTGGCTAGTTGAGGGAGGAATTAAATGTGAGGGGTACTCGGGGGAGAGTTCGACTTCGATGGCTACACTTCAATTTCCAATATGATATATCGTCGCCATTAATAAGATGTTTTCATGTTCGTCGCAAGTCTCTTGCCACCATATCTGTGTTCGGATACATTTCACATCATTCCACTTAATCAGTGTTTAGCGCATTCGACAAATGATGTATATAGGGTGGTTTTATTTGATAAATTTTGTTTTACATGTCTATTTTTTTTAGATAGAATAGACTAGGGCATGTGCTTTTGAGTTATCTACTGATGATCAGAAATTGTGTTAGGTGGTATCAAATTTCAGAACGTCAAGTTTTGACAGCTCTAGACCTGAGGGCACCTGAACAGAGACAAATAATCAATAGATCGAATTCAAAGGAAATTAGAATTTCACAATGTAGTCACTTTATTCTACTACGAACCGAAATCAAGAAGAAAAAATATTTTGTGCAGAAAATTAGATGAAATAAAACCAAAATTCTAAAAAAAAAAGGTAAACAAATATTTTTAGTGTTTTTAGATTTAAGATGACTAAAAACAGAACAAATACGAAGGAAGTTGAATCACTCAAATAGGAAAAATAGTTGGGACATGAGAATCATTTTCGAATCCTACTTGCTAATGAACGTATGAAGCTCAAATAATATTGACTTGAGACATTAAGAAATCAAACATAGCTACTCACACAGTCAAGTTCTGAACTTAAATCCCTAGAAGTTTATCGCATACCTCTCTCGATGTTATGGATAACCCCTCTCCAATCAACCCTAGGCATCCTTGGGAACCTCTCGGCCTCATGCAAATACCTTAGACGAAGGAGTTCTCCTCTCGATCCCAACCCCATGTAAATATTATGAAATCCATATTTCGTTAAAATTCTACTTCCCTCTCGGATCCTTGTAGAGTCCTTACAACAAATTCTTCCCTCTCATGACAGGGTTGCTAGAAGATATGAATGACATTCCAACTACAAGATAACAAAGATAAGAACTAGCTACTACTTTACTTCGATGAAAAATGTTCTCCCTCTCGGTCTCAACCTTCCATCAAGACTAAGACAACAAATAGCTCACAATATTCAAAATCAATACATGCAAAGTACCATGAATAAGAACTACACACTATATATATTCAAATGGAATGGGTTCTCCTTCTTGGTCTCAAACCTCCATGGAATAGATAGTTGTATTTCACAACACAAAAATCAGCACATTTATACAAAGCACATAACACAAGGAAAGATTGAAAAGTCGAATGGAGACATAAATGCATTAAAAGATAAGTTCATATAGCAAGTAGGTCTTCTCAAACCATCCCATATCCAGGCATAATTGTTGAGCTTAAAACAACCATCACACACATCACAATCATATTAATACAAGAGTTCATAATTGGAAATTAGCACAAGTAAGAATCACAGCATAAATCAATGATACTCCCAAAATCTCAGCACGAAAACTCTTCTTCTTTCACTCTGGTTCTTCTCTTCCTTTAGCAATAGCGGCGGCTCCACTTTACACCTCCTCTCGGACGCGAAACTGAACCTCCCTCTCTTTCTCTTTTTGCCCTTTTATCATCTTCCTCTTTTCCGATCATTATATGTCACTTGTCCCTTGCATAGCTCTATCAATATTCCCTAAAAGTTGCCAAAGAACTTTTTCATTTGGACCACAAAAACTGACAGAGGAATCTGTAAATTCTATTTCATATTTGTCTTCTAGTGGCGTTTGACATGTAGTGGCGTGCAGGTACCTCCAGGTCTAGTTTTCGGCACAGGTAGTCCCAAGTTCAGTTTTCAGCACAAATGTCGTTTAGCCTTAGATAAATTCCTGCAGGGAAAATCAAACATTAATCATTCAGATCTTTACTAAAAAGAGTCTTTGGAGTGAAAGTATGTATTTATGACTAGGAAATTTCAAATGATGCAAATGTTATAAAAGGCGTGGAAATATATGTAAATGATGCAAAATTTTATGAAAAAGTGTAATCTTTACATATAAAAGTGAGGAGTAAATTCTTTGTCATCATAATTCCCTCAAACTTAAGTTTTTGCTTGTCCTCAAGCAAAGAATTA
>LTAE01013133.1:0-12955 GCA_001647135.1 Pontederia paniculata
TTCCTCAACATCGGGCGACCTCCTCAGTTTAAGCTTTTTGCTCCGGTCATCCTTTCTTCATATATGATAGACCGGTATACCTCTGATCCCTCTTCATACTATCATTCTTCAGCTCCTCCATATGCACTCCCTTACAATTCTGATTGACCGCTTCATATACTTAGGATGCCCACTGCACACATGTAGTTCTTCTGATATAAATTACGCGTGCACTGGTCGTCCATTACTTTAACTCAGGTCGACCACTACTCTGAACTTGAATATATCCTGTTACATAAATCAGCTCAACAGGTTCATCAGTACAGGATGAATTCACTTACAAATTTGTGATCATTCAAAACATTCTCGAGATCCTAGATTCAACAAGAGAGACCTATGGTGCACCGATATGTCATATGATACCGCAGTGCCAACAATGAATATGATAAAAAAGATAATAAATGGAAAAAGAAGATGTGAATGTGAGATATGATTTTATATGTTTGATTATGAAGTTTAATGTGTTTTCCTAAAAGGGAAATTGTTAATTATGAATTTATATGTTTATGGATTGATCAAGTTTAAAACTTTGCCTTATGTTCTTTTACAGATAATATGTTATGTGCAATTGACATTTGAGAATTTCAAATTCCATTATATACATTTAATTTTGTTTATTGGCCCTACATATGCGCCTTTTCTCACGGGAGAAATATCCTATTTTTCTCTTGTACTTGGATCTTGCAGGCTAAGAGATGATGGGTGATGGTTGATGCTCATAATGCTATTTTCCACATGGAACGAGTCCTGAATATAGAATTTTTTTGTGCTCTATAGTACTTTTGGATTTGTTGTTTTTGGACATGTATTCCATGCATTTATATGTTTATGTTATGGTTATTGTATTATATGTGGAAAAATTTTATAAGATATGACCATGATATATTTTGGCTTGTGTCTATTTTATCCTAATGATACATGTGAAGTTTAGTTTTATAATTACTAATTGATATCATGTGTATGAGTTTGTTTTACTTATGTGTCAACTGTGATGGTCCATACTCTCAAGATATATTATAAATAGCTTACACTCACTTGAGTGTTCGGGTTGTTACAGTTAATGGTATCAAAGTCAGTTTCCATGTGCAAACATCATGAGCAACCACCCGAAGTTTCATGATCCAATTCTTTGTCTTTGTAAGTTTTATATTGGTTATGTATATCAATGTCAATTAGTATAAATAAAATCATTTGACTTGGAAATGTCGATGGATGCCAACCACTCTAAAGAGAAAATGACATCTAATAAACAATAAGTCATCATTAATAGGTTGATGGTTATAATTGAGTCTATGCAGAATGATAAGAGTGTTAGTGACTACTGACAAAAGTATCTCATTGATAGTTTGATGAGTCTGTTTCTAATTTTTTTATAGTGTTAAGAATGTTAATAATATTTTCGATTAAAGAACATTTCACTTCTTTATTTTTGAGTGGTACGCATCTAGGACTTATACTCATACAAACGTATTTGTTTTCATTCAAAAGTGATGACACCTATGGGGTTTACGGTTTATAGAAAATATTATGTGATATGCCAGTTGAAGGCAAATATTTGCCAACTGATCTGATTCTACGACCCACGATAGATTTTAATGCCATTGTGGGCATGGACTAATTGTCCTTATATGATGTTTGTATCTTGCGTAAAGAAAATATAATACAAATTGGTAAAGCTAATGATCCAAAATTGGTAATCCATGGGATGCCAAGTAAGGATGATCAAGTGATAGTTTCCGCAATGAAGTTTGTAAAATGCTTCAAAAGGGTTATCGAGGCTTCTTAGCGAGTGTAATAAATACTGACACACCAAATCTAGTTAAGTCATTGGAGCAAATAGAGGTGGTTAAGGAATTTCTAGATGTGTTTCCAGAGGATCTCCTGATTTACCACCACATCGAGAAATTGAGTTCAAGATTGAAGTTACTTCAGGGACTGCTCCAATATCAAAATCTCCTTATAAAATGGCCCCTGCTAAATTGCAAGAATTAATGAAGCAGCTATAAAAACTACTAGTCGAAGGTTTTAATCGACCTAGTGCCTCACCATGGGGTGCATTTGTGTTGCTTGTCAAAAAGAAAGATGAATCTTTACGGCTCTGTATTGATTACAGGATGCTGAATAAGGTCACAATAAAGAATAAATATCATTTGCCTCGTATTGATAATCTCTTTGATCAATTGGCCTCTGTTGCTATCTTTTTCAAAATTGATCTTCGATCGGAATATCATCAGTTAAGAATAGCTGAAGAAGATATTCATGTATTGATTACAGGATGCTGAATAAGGTCACAATAAAGAATAAATATCATTTGCCTCGTATTGATAATCTCTTTGATCAATTGGCCTCTGTTGCTATCTTTTTCAAAATTGATCTTCGATCGGAATATCATCAGTTAAGAATAGCTGAAGAAGATATTCCAAAAATAACTTTCAGATCTACATATGTGCATTATGAATCCTTAATAATGTCATTTGGTCTAACAAATGCACAGAACATACCTAGACAAATTTGTTATTGTGTTTGTAGATGATATTTTGATATATTCTCCAGATAAGGAGCAACATAAGAAACATTTGAAAACAATGTCGAAAACTTTGCGGCAACATAAATTGTATGCAAAGTTCTCAAAATGTGACTTTTGATTGAAACAAGTGATGTCTCTCAGTCATATTATTTCAAACGAGGGAATTTCAGTTGATCCTGCAAAAGTTGAGGCAGTGATAGAATTGAATAGACCAAAGACAGTTGCTGAAATTAGGAGCTTTCTTGGATTAGTAGGTTATTACAGAAGATTTATTCAAGATTTCTCAAAAATTTTGGCACCTTTAACTAACTTGATGAGAAAAGGAGTAAAATTTGTATGGTCGCCTAAATGTGAATCAAGTTTTCAAGAACTGAAGAAGCAGTCAACATCGGCGCCCGAATTAACTATTCCATTAGGAACTAGTGGATTTGTTATCTATATGGATACATGTGGAACCGGCCTTGGATGTGTTCTGATACAAAATGGAAAAGTTGTTGCTTACGCATCAAGGCAGTTAAAGAATCATGAGAGGAACTATCCTATCCATGATTTGGAGCTAGTTGCAGTGGTGTTCGCCTTAAAAAACTTGGCTACATTATTTACATGGAGAACAATTTGAATTATATATAGATTATAAGAGTCTGAAGCATATTTTTTATCAGAAGGAATTTAATATGAGATAACATCGATGGTTAAAAATTTTAAAGGATTATGATCTTTCTATAATGTACCATCTTGGTAAAGTGAATGCAGTGGCAGATGTATTAAGCCAATAATGGGAAGCATCATTGGCGAGAATGAAAATTCGTAAGTGAAATTTTTTAAACAATGTGGTTCAATGGAATCCAATCATAGTTAGAGAAAAGATACTATTAAAGGCACAATACAATATGATTTGGTGAACAAAAGATAATTCAAGCACACAGATCCAACATTTAACGACATGAAGACTTTGTGTGAAAAAGAAGGTTCAATTTTTTTTTAAGTACAAATGGTGCCATAAGATTCAGAAATCGTTTGTGGGTTTCAGAGAATAAAGAATTGAAGCAGGATATTATGAAAGAAGCTCACAAATCAAAATTTTCAATTCATCCTGGCAATACAAAAATGTTTAAAGATCTCCAACGAAATTTCTGGTGGAAAAATATGAAGAAGGAAATAGCATAATTTATCTCCAAATGTCTAGTTTGCCAACAAATTAAGATTGAACATCAAAGGCCATCTGGTTATTTCAACCTTTGGAGCTACTCGAGTGAAAATGGGAACATATTACCATGGATTTTATCATGGGTTTACTAAGGAAAAAAAGAAACCATGATATCATATGGATAATTGTAGATAGATTAACAAAATCAGCCCATTTCTTACTTACAAGAAATAATCAACCTTCTGAGAGTCTTGCAGATCTCTATGTCAGAGAAATAGTGAGACTACATGGTATTCCAGTTTTAATTGTGTTAGATAGAGATCATCACTTCACTGCTAAATTTTGAAGAAGATTACAAGATGCATTTGATACTAAGCTAAATTTCAGCACAACTTTCCATCCCCAAACTGATGGATAGACTGAAAGGACAATTCAGACTCTTGAAGATATGTTGCGTGCATGTTCTTTGAAATTGGCCTGTAGTTGGGATGAACACCTACCATTAATAGAGTTTGCATATAATAATAGTTATAATTCTAATATTGGAATGGCACCGTATGAAGCTCTATATGGTAGGCCTTGTAGATCTCCTACATGTTGGAGTGAGGTAGGAGAAGAAATGTTAATTGGACCAAATATTGTGATGGCAATTCTGAACGAGTGGATGTTATAAAAACAAAAATATTGGCAGCTCAAAGCGAACAAAAAAAGTCATGTAGATAAAGAAAGTAAAGAACAAAGTTACAAAGTGGGTGATCATGTGTTATTAAAGATATCGCCAACTAAAGGTGTAATGAGGTTTAGTAAAAATGACAAAATAAGTCCTAGATATATTGGTCCATTTAAGATACTTGAAAAAAATGGAGAAGCGGCATATCGACTTGCATTGCCTTCAGTATATTTGAATCTTCATAATGTCTTTCATGTGTCGATGCTGAGAAAGTATCAACCTGATAGTTCACATGTAATAAGAATGGAAGAACCAAATGTTAAAGAGGATATGACTTACGAGGAGCAACCAACTGAGATTTTAGAGTATCAACAACATAACCTGCGGAATAGAGTGATTTCAATGGTGAAGGTAGCATGGAAACATCATCGTGGACAAGAGGCCACTTGGGAACTCGAGAGAGAGATGCATAAAGAGTTTCCACATCTATTTGGTAAGTCCTTAGTTATTTGAATTCGAGGACGAATTTTCTTTTAAGGATAGTAGGATGTAATATCCTAAATAATTACACCTTAAGTAATTCATATAATTAAGAATTTAAATTGATTTAACTACTCTAGTTGGAATCAAGTTTAAATTAATTATGCTATCTTATGTGTATTTGAGTTATTTCCTTGTTAAGGATTAAATTGGCTAAAGTATTCTTTAAGTAACCCAAAGTATAAGGATATATTATGTTAGTCTATATGCCTTTGCAATTAATTAAGTTTAAGATAATTATGTCCTTCAAAATATTTCTGAATTATTAATTTTGTTATAGTCTAAATTGACTCAACTTAATTTACTTAATTAGTTTTAAACTAATTCCAATTAAGTGCATAATTGATCATTTTGTCTTTAACCTCAATTTTGACTAAGTTAATTTGTGTAATTAGTCTTAAGATAATTCATTAATTAACAGCTTAATACCTCTTATATTCTTCTCCTAACCGACGTATATGTGACCATATAAGCTTTATGTATTTGGTTATTTTCTTAGTCAAAGGTGTAGCCAATCATAGAATTTGATCTTGTATTTTTATCCTTTAAACTCAACCGACATGGCTATAAATTACATCGAAGGTGTATCCTAAGGACTTTTCTTAGTCATTGTTGGTATCTTTCTTTGTTTCCAACCGTGAGAGAAGTTGAGGAGAGGTGAAGAAGTAAGTGAAGGTCAACAAGTAAAAGGGGAAAGAATAAGTTAAGAACATTACTAAGGTATGTATGGGTGGATCCATTTAATTTTATTTTTGTGATGATTTAAACTTCTGAATATTAAGTTGAAAGTTGATTAATTAACTGATTTGAATTTGTATAAAATTAAATTAAATGATATATGTTTATTAAACTAATGTGTAGAACACTCTTTTTTTAGGTGTGATTTAGGTAGCTGAATGTTGACCCTATGAGTAATAAATTTTATAATGCCTAAGAAATTATGAAACTTCTCTGGATTGATCCCTTCGAAGTCTAATTTCAACTAAAGAAATATTTTTTCTCAAAATAATATGTATTTAAAGAGTTATGCATTAATTAGTGAGTATAGTTCTAGATGTCTAGGATGAACATACACACCTAATTGAAAATTATACCATAAACTGTATACATGAAGATAAAATATTAAACTTATAGGTATCCAAACTTTACAGAATTAGGGTTCCAACCCAAGTGGAATGACTCTAAAATCATATTTCTAGAGTGAGTTATGAGTGTAACAAGTTATACCTATCAGTTTTCAGAATAGCAGTTTGAACACTAGATTATCTGTAATCACGGGAATTTTCGTAAATAACTCATAAGGTAGAAAACACTGAAATTAATATATGTTGATATTTTCCGAGTCTACTTTCAAACAAATTTTTTTCATTATATTTGGACTTCTGTAGTGAAAACAAAAAATAGAACTTTCACTATGTATCAGTCTGCCAGAAAGTGTAGGTGGCTAAGTTGGTCAACTAGTTATGTTAATTATCTGTTTCATGATAAATTTATAATAATTTAGATTATTTTTCGTATGAATACTTAATTTTCAAATTTGAGATTATGAATTGTTACGAGTTGATAAGAATAGCTATGCATCATAGTTTTGATTTCCATTTGTATTGATCAAATGTTCCAAGAAATGGATATCATGAAAGGTTACATATGTGATGAGTTGTGAATTAATGAAATTTGATGCATATTTCTGATCAATTATATTTTATGTGTTTTCAATGTGGACTTTAAATTTAAGTGTGTATCATGCGACTTTATGTGCTTCAATGAAACTAATAAGTGAAAGATTATGTGGCACAATAATGGTAGGATTAAAACTAAGCGCCACACGAAATAACCTGTGGGGGTCACCTCTAGAATTCATCTATCGGGATTCCGAAATAATGGAATTGTTATGTGGCTCAAATGAGCAAGCCCTGTGGGGCAATGGTCCAAAGAGAGACTTATGGTGCACCAATATGTGATATGATATCACAGTGCCAACGGTTAATATGATAAGAAAGATAATAAATGGAAAGAAAATATGTGAATGTAAGATATGATTTTATATGTTTGATTACGAAGTTCTATGTGTTTTCCTAAAACGAAAATTGTGAATTATGAATTTATAAGTGTATGGAATGATCATGTTGAATACTTTGCCTTATGTTCTTTTACGGATAATATGTTATGTGCAATTGACATCTGAAAATCTCAAATTTCATTATATACATTTAATTTATTTTATTGGCCCTACATACGAGCTTTTGCTCACGGGAGAAATATCTTATTTTTCTCCTGTACTTGGATCTTGCATGCTAAGAGATGATGGATGGTGGTTGATGCTAATGACACTCTTTTGCACATGGAACGAGTCTTGAATAAATAATTTTTTTTTTGTAGTTTATAGTACTTTTGGATATGTTGCTTTTGGACATGTATACCATGCAATATATGTTTATGTTATGGTTATTGTATTATATGTGAAAAAATATTATAAGATATGACCATTAATTTATTTTGGCTTGTGTTTGTTTTATCCATATGATACATGTGAAGTTTAGTTTTATAATTACTAATTGATATCATGTGTATGAGTTAGTTTTCCTTATGTGTCAATTGTGATGGTCCGGACTCTCGAGATACGTTATAAATAGCTTCCGCTCACTTGAGTGTTTGGGTCGTTACAAAAAATAACTCATGTTGTATCCTAACCATAGCTCTAGTGAGTTTATATATGCACTCACACAATAAAAGATAGGAATTCTCATCAAATAAGACTTTGCATTAATCCTCAAAAAATAGGATATATATCACAAAAAAAATTAGAATTTCAACTAAAAAATAGAATAGACCCAAAAATTATTCAACGGGGGGCTCCGCCCCCATATTCTCCAAAAGAGGGGATCCCCCCGCCCTTGACCCTCCCCTTCAAGTTCACTGTCCGAACAGTGAGGATCCCATATGCGAGGTAGCCTTTAACTGTGGAGTATGTTGTAAAATTGAGGAATAGACGGACATTTAGCTGGGTTAGGATTTAAGGCATTATCAATAAATCTCCACCTTGACTTACCTAAAGAACATGTCTTTCATACTCTGCCATGGCCAGCCCCTACCATCGGGCTATTGTCGACTGTCAATGTTGAGCAAGCCCAAATAATGTTGGAACTTGCTAGTAGGAACTGACTTTATGAACATGTTAGTCGGATTATCTTCTATGCCAACATTCTTCACTTTGATCAACCGACGATTGTAGCGTAGCTTTCCAACTGACGATAGAATTGCCTAATGTGAAAACATAGTTTGTCATTAATTTTCTCATATCTACATTTATAGCATAATCCGAATTAGAATAGTCAACAACTAAACATTATGTATCACTTTCATAGATGAGGCTAATATCATATGTTCATCTCAAATATCGAAAGATATGCTTCAGTACTTGCCAATGCACTTTTCCAGAATTGCCCATGAACCTACCAACAACATTAACAACATGTGACATGTCTAGTACACACCAAAGCATGCATCAAACTTTCTACATAAACTCTTTTTCTGTATCAAAATGATGTGCAGTAATTATTAAGAAGTCTACATTTGAAACTGATGGAGTACTCAAAGATTTTGTTGTTGACATCTCGAACTTGGATAAAATTTTTTGAATATAACATTTCTGAGATAAGAATAATTTATCCTTTGCATGATCCTTATAAATCTACATCCCTAGATTTTTTAGTGCCGCACTAAGATCCTTCATATTAATCTTTGCACTTATGAGCTTCTTCAAATTCTGAATGTTTGATATGTTCTTAGCAACAATCATCATATTGTCAACGTACAAGAGCAAATAGATGGTAAAATTATCCTTAACCTTTTTGTTATGCACATAATAGTCGTAGAAAATCCTGTTGAACCCCTTACTAATTATAAAACTTATCAAACCTCTTGTACCATTGTTTGAAAGTATGCTTCAATCCATGTAAGGACTTCTTCAATCTATAAATTTAGTCTTCTTTACCCTAAATGGAAAACTCATTTGGCTGGCTCATAGGGATGTTTCTTTTTAAATTCTTCATGCAAGAAGGTGGCCTTCACATTCAGTCGTTCAAGCTCCAAATTATAATGTGCTACAAGGGCAAGTAATACTTGGATGAAATTATGTTTGACAACATGCAAAAAGGTCTCATTATAGTCCATTCCCTCGTTCTAGATATAGCCTTTAGCAACTAGACATACCTTATATTTAATATCTTCAACTTCAGAAGTTCCAAGCTTCTTCTTGAAGATCCACTTGCAACTGACGACCTTTCTATCTTTCATTAATTTTACTAGCTCCCAAGTTTTGTTTCTTATGAAAAGGCTCCATCTCTTCACTCATTGTTGCAAATCCATTGCTCATATTCTACACATGTGATAGCATCTCTATAGCTAGATGACTCCACGGACTCCACCTCTTTAGCCACTTAAAATGCATATGCAACCATGTCTTCATAGTCATATCGCTAAAGGAAGACCTGCATGTTTGCGAAGACGTCCAATAGCAATTCATGTCACATTTTCTTGTTTCTCTTCAGATTGTTCTTCAAGTCCTATCTGTTCTGACTGTTGAACTTGAGATGATACTTCTATATCATTGTTGATTGGAGTTATCGCAAACTTCACCTGTTTGTTGACACTCTTATTTGCTGAATCAACAACCTTCACTTTTGACTGAAGCATTGAAATTTCATCCAAAGATGTATTTTTGCTGTGGATGACCTAGCGTTTTGATGGAGATCGGATTTTGTAGCCTTTTACCATATCCCACAAATATTTCTTTATTGGCTTATGGATCAAGCTTTCCTTCACTTACATGATAATAAGCAAGACAACAAAAAAATCAAAATATTATAATTAACATAATTTTTAGACCATATCTTAATATGAATTTTGAGATTAATTGTAGTAACATGACTCTGATTCACCAAATAACGAACTGTATTACAGCCTCATCCTAGAACATTTTGTTCAGACTAGAATATGAGAGTATGAATTGTGTTATCTCCAGAAATATTTTGTTCATGCATTTTGCAAACCCATGCTATTATGATGTACATCTGACTATGCGATATTTGGCAATGCCTTCAACCTTGCTGAAATTGAACAAACCCAAAAGAATAGAACTTTAAGTCATTGTTAGTATGAAGCTCTTTACTTTTTTAAATGTTTGATTCTCTATGAGAGCATTGCACTATTTGAAGACTTTAAACGATTCGCTTTTGTGCTTCATCATCAATACCCATGTCATTTGAGTAATTATCAATCACAAACAAGAAGTACCTGAAACCTCCTAAAAATAGAACATGAGAAGGACTCAACAGTCAACATGGATATAACCGAGTATAGCCTTAATTTTGTACATCACTTTATCGAACTAAAGTTTCCGTTATTTTCCAAAGACACAATGCTTGCAAAACCCAATTTTATATATCTTCTAACCACCTAAAAGATCACCCTTGTTGATGATGTCCATCCCTTTCCGAATCATATTCCAAGTTCCATGTGCCATAATTTGGACGTCTTAGATTCTGATTTTGATGAACAAATTATATTAGAAATATGAGATATTATGTTCCTTGTAGTATGTACAAGAATTTCTACTTGACTCCCTTCATGACTATAACATCACCATGACGACAATGAGGATATCTCAAACAACATTGATTTTATATTCTTTAGAGTCTAAGACTTTCAAAGATATCAGATTCTTCTTCAATTGTGGAACATGATGAACATCTATCTAACTATTATGAGATCTAATTTGGATCGAGCCGATCTCAACTATTTTGTAAGTTGTTTCTGATAAGTTGAGAACCACTCTTTATGTGGAGTCATATGATAAGAACATCTCGAATAAGAACCATACTCTCCTCGAGACATCTCTGATCGGAGACAACATGAGCCAAAATCATCATCTTCAGATTCTTTGCTCTTACAACTGTAACGACCATGACATTTTTCTTCTTAGGGTAGACCTAGTTCCTTACATAATTGCATATGTCCTTCGGATTTATTCTCCTTTTGAATTTTAGTTTTTCCTTCTTAGAATTTGGGGCATGTCCCTTTATAACGGTGATCACCAATCTTGTGCCTTGAGTTTTCATAGATTTATCAGATGCTTGTACCAAAGTTCAAAAGTATGGAGACTCGATCTTTCTTCTTCAAGAGTTATATAGTCTTTTCCAATGATCATAGATTGAATAAAAATTTCATGCGAAATAGGAAGAGAGACCAACGAAATAAGGTCTACATCTTTATCCTCCATTTTTAAATCTATATTTCTTAACTATATCAATAGAGTATTCAATTGATCAAGATGATTTTTTATTGATCTAATAATAATTTATTGATCAAAGACTTCATTATGTAGAGACTCTCAAATTTCGACCATAGATCAATCGTCATATCTTCATCAGCTGCTTTTATAATCACTTCATCCGTGAAACATAACAATATCATGGAATTAACTTCTCATCTAACAATGTTGAATCCATGAAAAATACCAATTTTATTGATTGCCCTACAATTCGATTTATCATTCGTCATTTTCGCGATCGACGTTCATATCTTTTTGTTTTTTAGAAGTGATCACATTTTGATTTAGAGATTAAAACCTATTTTATTCAGTGAGAAGTGCTTGATTCGTTGAACTTCGGACCATGATAAAGATATTATTAGTGAAAATATTATAACAAGAATAAAAAAATAAGGAATTTACTGTAGTACTAGTAATAGTAGACATCTATCACGAAAAAACTCAAAATTTTGACTCACCCTTCTCGTGTCCGAGCAGCCAGACCCCCGGGATAGGATTCGAGACATTATCAACGGAGCCGGCGGATGTGAAGGATCGGAGATTTTTCAGGGGTTCTGTAATACCTCAACTATGTGGTCCCAGCCCACTGACACTTGGCAGCTGTTCATTCCACCCCAAAACCCACTCAAACCCAAGACCAAACCCATATAAAAGCCCTCACCAGAATTCTTCTTCTCTCTCTTCCCATTTCTATCAACCAGAACATTGTTTTCTCAGCCCCAAATGAAGTGACGAAAATTGATCTCCTTGGCTCCATTAAACAACAAGAAATCAAGAGGACGAAGAGGAAGAATTGCAGCTGGAGCAAAGAGGAGAAGAAGAAGCAGCAATAGGAAAAGCTACAAGGAAAAGAAGAGACAAAGTATAGAGAAGAGAGGGAAACTAGGGCATAAATTTCAGGATTTCAAGGTATGTAAAGGGGATCCTCTTCTCCCTCTTGTCTTTCAAGTGAATTTACTTATGAAGATCATTTCTATGGGAGAAGGAAGAATTATGATTTAGAAACTGAAGAGTATGCTTAAGGTTCATACTAGAATCATAATTTTAGGGTTACAATTTGTAGATTGTTTATGTGTGATGTGTGATGCTTTGCTATGAATGTTTTATGCTTAACTTCATGTAAGAACCTAGGAAGAATGATGTAGAATGATTAACATTTGAACCTAGGACAAAACTAGATTATTTAGACGCGAAAAAGGGGAATACGGATGGGGCCCGATACGATCGTATCGGCAGAATACGGGTCGTCCGAAATCTCCTTGGACAGGTCAATACGCCCGTATTGATTAATAACTAGCGGACCGAAATAAATTGTACGGTCGTACAAAATTGTACGGGCAGGTCGTATTGACCAATACTGGCAGTATTGATCAATACTGGCGGGTAGTATTGTCAAATCTGATAGCGTTGACGATGCTAGCTACCTATATTGATGAATAAGAAGTAATATTATGATTATAAATCATTAATAATGGTTCGAATTGGACACGAAATGCATGTTATACCATGGATTGATACCTTATGATGATATTGGTGTGATGACTGACGATAACCTAGATGCGAATTGTATGCTCAGTCGTAACTAGGTTAAAAGATGAACAATGTGATGCTTGTTTGATGCTTGATGTATTGTAATTAAAAGATGGATTAAGACAAATTTAATCACACCTAAAAGATAAGATGGGAAGGCGAACTCGACAC
>LTAE01013134.1:0-12954 GCA_001647135.1 Pontederia paniculata
CAGGCGACGATGGAGGACCTGCTGGCGATGCAGGCGTGCAACCTCATGTGCCTGCCGGAGAACTACCAGATGAAGTACTACCTCTACCACATCCTCTCCTGGCCGCAGCTCCTCTTCGTCGCCGAGGATTACGGCGGCCGCATCGTCGGCTACGTCCTCGCCAAGATGGAGGAGGACGCCTCCGAGCCCTGCCACGGCCACATCACCTCCCTCGCCGTCCTCCGCACCCATCGCAAGCTCGGCCTCGCCACCAAGCTCATGTCCGCCGCCCAGGCCGCCATGGAGTCCGTCTTCTCCGCCGAGTACGTCTCCCTCCACGTCCGCCGCAGCAACCGCGCCGCCTTCAACCTCTACACCAGCACCCTCGGCTACAAGATCCACGACATCGAGGCCAAGTACTACGCCGACGGCGAGGACGCCTACGACATGCGCAAGCAGCTCAAGGGCCGCGGCCACGCCCACGCCCACACCCACGGCCATGCTCATGGCCACCATCATCATCACCATCACCATCATCACCCGGGAGGCTGCTGCTCTGGAGGTGAGCCCCCGTCCGCGGCTGCGGCTGCTTCTTCCAAGCCCTCCGCCACCGCAGCTGCAGGAAGTTCCGTTGCGGATGCTTGAACGCCATCTGCCTCTGCTTCTGCTTCCGGAGATTGAGCAAAGGCTTCGCCATCAGCTTCTTTGTGAGTTCATGGCGATTCGTTGGTGCTGCTCTTTCTCTAGTCTGGATTCATCTTGAACTGAGCAATTTCTATTCAAGACGATGATGCATGATTATTTATGTATGCTTGTGTGAGCTAAATGAACTCCCTTATTTATTGTCCTGGTTTTCGGTGATATTTGCAACTTTCATTCCATTACTTCGCGATAGTATTTCAATATCTTCATGTGTTTCCTACTGGAAATTCATCTTCTACATGACTTCTATGAAGTTGAAGCTAATCACTGGGCGGTGTAATTTTTAATTTCAGTATGATGAAATAGTTGGAGAGTATTATGATCCCATAAAGGGCTCAAAAGGCACAACTTTTTCAATGCTGGGCTTAGAATATTGCATAATACATTCCTATACTGCTTTGAGAGACAAAACCACTTAGTACTCCTAAAGTGATTTTGAATCTTTAGTTGAATTGTTGAAAAGATATTTTACATTTTTACTCGATAAATTTCAATGCAACCAAGCACTGAAATGTCACTAGTGCAAAGCTTTGCCAAGCTTCTTTATTCTGAGATGTGGTGTCTTGGGTTCCTTATTCTGATTCCTTGCATGCTTTTATGTGCCTCCTATATATTGTTAGTTCCATTTAAGGATGCGGAGAGATTATGATTTGGATTCTTACATTTCCTTTAAAGAAATAAATACATAGCCATATAGTTAATATCACACGATTAAGATTTGTGTTGACACAGTGAGAATAAATTGTGGGTTCACACAATCATTTAATCCTTCCTTTATTTGAAAAATGCGCAACTAGGTTTGGAAAGTGCAATTATGGGATTTCTTTTGTCTCAGGAATGTTCCGTATTCTTATTCGGGTATTGTCTTTATCATATTTATTGTTCAAACTTTTCCTATCATCCTATCGCAACATCAAGATACATGTTATTCTAAGGTATAAGTGGCATTATGTTGATTATTCTGATTTCCTTACCATATTGTGGATAGTGGCGTAATGAAGTCTTAAATCCCTTCACATATCATGATTTGGAGGCCACATTGCCACTTGCCTACACCATGAAAATTTTGTCTGGCTTACTATTTCCTATTTCTAATAACACGGTGAGAAGGTTAGGGTATCCTAGGTCTTCTTTTCTAGTTCCCTGGTTATATGCCGTGTTCTTCAAATTAGATATAGTGAAGGCCAATTCTGATGGTATCCAGAACTGCACCGATGTAACTAGCATAATTTCCTGCATAGATGGTGTCCGAATTGCACATGTATATCATTGGATCATCCGTAACTTGTTGTTCTGTCCCATTATTATGTCATCTCTCATGCCCCTGAAAAAAAATTATGTCGTCTCTTATTTCTCTATTGTTATTTTGCTCCTATCTTTTACCTTAATTCTTTTCTTGCTATGTATCTTCCATTCCATGCAACCATTCTTATTTTCTTTGTCTTCTTGATGATGCTAGATTTCCACCTGTTTTTCTACTTTCAAATAGCATCACCTGAAGTCGTCAACATCAGTGTTACTTGTTGCTCAAACCAGCTCTTTCCTACTTGAACATCATGAAGCTTATGTATTTATGAACTCATTTTTTGAACTTCTCAAGCTTTCCTCTTCCGTGAAAACCCAAAAGACAAGAGTAAAACAACTATGTGATGATGTTTATGCGATCTAAAAATTTATGCATTCAGTTTAAATATTTTCCTCATTTAAAGTTAGAACATATATAGATAAGAATCTTAAAGACAAAGTAGAATAGCATGGGTGGTCCATCGCATTGCGGCCTTCCTCTTTTCAAAGAATTCTCTTGTATCCAACTGATGACAGACAAGAGTAACCATACTGTTGGGAGCCTTCCTCTTTATGAAAAAACAGGAAGAAGAGAATAAATAGCTAGAGTTGATTATCTAAAGTTGTTGAAGCATCATTCGGCAGATTTTCTTTGTTCCTCCACCGTTTTTTTCTTATAGAAGTCTATTGCATTCATTAATACAGTAGCCTCTTATCGATTTTCTATGATTAGAGCAATCATTGCCAATAGTTTGTTTACATGGTTGCATTTCTCAGGGCCATATATTGTTGAAGTGGGAGATTTGAATCAATTTGTAAGAACAGAAATTCCCTATATCATGTTGTTGAGACTTTCAAAAGTAGAATCATTAATGTACTCATGCCAAATATCTGTGATATTACACAATTTATTGCCTGATAAACAATCTGCTAGTATAAATGAATTCCAATATTGGATGCATCAATTAAAAAGGTATGTCATCATGCGCCCGCGCACTCATATTTCTTATACAAGTCTTATACTGTAGGTTAGCACAAGTAATTATTAGAAGGTAAAATTGAGTCTTGAACTATCTATGCATCTGGGGTAGTCCACCATTGCTAGGGTAGTCCACCATTGCTAAATGGCATCATCTCCCTTTCTCTATGTTTAACACAGTTTTTTTCTCGAGACTGCAAGTCACCGTACTATCAGGTGCATTGTTGTCAACTGTCACAGTATCGAACAAATTGCCTATTTCATTCAACAAAGCCTGCACCTCTTCATGGTTGCCTTGTACCCAAGGATGCTGCTTGTATTTTCTCAGCCTCTCCAGTTCATCAGCAACTTCCTTCATGGTAGGCCTCTCTTCCCCTCTGGCATTCAGACACCACATGGCAAGAGCAGCCACCTCTTCTAGCAGCTCCATATCTTCTTCGTTCTCTGTTCTCTTTAAACATGGAGATAAAAACTGCTGCGGGGCCTTCTTGCTCGGAACCCTCCATGTAAAGATCTTTATTGCCTGTAAGGAGTTCAAGTAGCACCACCCCGAAGCTGTACACATCACTTTTTATCGGCAGCTGACATGTTTGCAGGTTCTCGGGATCCAAGTAGCCCCAAGTCCCTTGGACAAGCGTTGCCAGTTGATTCTCGTCATTTGGGGCCAGTTTTGAGGCTCCAAAGTCTGAAACCTTGACACTGTATGTATCATCCAAGAGTATGTTGGAAGATTTTACATCTACATGAACAATTGGAGGTGAAGCAGATGAATGCAGGTAGGCGAGAGCATCCGCAGACTCCGCAGTGATATCGGAGTCCGATAGCTCTTGTGATGGAGGTAGTGGAAGAGAGTTCCGTTTTGGACGAACTCATAAACCAGCACCGGCACCTCCACCTCCAAGCAGCAGCCCAAGATCTTGACAATGTTCTTGTGGTTAATCTGGGACAAGATGATCTCCGCGAATTCATTTGTTTGGTTCTCATCCATTATCTTTGATCTTTTGACAGCTATCACTCTGTTGTCATCTAAATTCCCTTTGTACAATATGCTGGAATTTAATATATTTGATATTTAAATTTATATGATCAGAATTTATTATGTTAATTAAATTATTTATGTGATATTAAGTAGTTCTTATAACTTCTAAATGAATAGTTATAGAGGCTGGGGAGGAAGCCTATAAATATTCTTAAAGGGCAAGGTCCCTAGTTCAAGCCAATACTCATAAATTTTCATCGCATATTGTGGTCTATGAATTAGAAGATCTTTGTTATTAACATATTATGTGTTTTGGCTATGGCTAAAGGCTTAACCTATCCTAGTTATATTATATTATAAGGTTATATGTATGTTTATTCTAACATGTTCTTCCCATTAATATAATAATAATAATCTTCCATCCTAATTAAATATAAAAGCATAATTAACATCTCTGTGGGGTAAAGTTAATATATCTTTTAAATGTTGATGTCACAAGATACAAATGACATAAATCTTAACTTTTTATGATGGAAGAAATAAATAATAATAATTTTTCATCCTAATTAAATACAAAAGCACAATTAACTTTCCTGAAAAATAAAATTAATATATCTTTTATATTTAATTAAATTTTGATGTCATGTTCTAAATGTGATTTATATAATAATAAAATTATAAATATATAATCATATAATTAAAGATGCTATGACTACTATTTAATTATTCAAATATATCAAATCACATAACATAATAATAAAATATATTAAAACATACATATCTTATGCACCATATAAATTAATAATTAATTACGATGCAAATAATGTTTTAACTCACATTAAAATAAACTTTGCTAAAAAAAAATCATATTGACTATCAAATAGTCAAGCCAAATATTATAGAATCAAATTCAATCATTTTGGCATCAGAAAATTATTGATTATATATAAGCCCAAAAACAAAGTTCATAATCGTTGAAAAATTCTTAATCAACTCAATCATAGCTTATAAGCCACATCATAAGATACTAAAATACCTCTTAAAATAAATTAAAATATATGTGTTAATTTTTGCTATAATATATGAACCTAACATTTTCGTATTATTTGAAAACAAAAATTTGCCTTATCAAATAAGTATAATAAAATTCATACTTTTGATAAATGTAAAATAATATGCTTATAAAAAATAATGTGCAAAGTCATAGCATAATCTTTCTTCCCAAAATCAATATTTTACGTAATCAAGAAAGTAATGACTATCAAATGAACAATACGTAGTCTCAAAACTATTTTTCAAAATAAAAATTTTGCATCTCCAAGCAAATATGACAAATTCATATTTTTATAAATACAAAATAACATGCTTATAAGAAAAATATTATTTCACATCATATATTAAAATATGATAATCAATATGAGACTAATAACAGATAGTTCACATTAATCACATAATCCAACAAAAATGACGAAAAATTATCACAAATGACCAATAGCAAATAATAGTCATAAGTATGATAACTAAATAAGGATGACATCTTCTAAAAGCAAAAATTTTGTAAAATCATATATGTATGATAAAATTCATACTTTTGATAAATGCAAAATAATATGCTTCTAAAAAGATGAACATTTAATCCCACGCAACTTGATAATATATGGACAATATCTTCAAAAAGTAATAATTTTGCAAAATCATAAACTATGACAAATTCATAATTTTGATAAATGCAAAAGAATATACTTCTAAGAAGATAAAAAAATCCAATAATATAAATATCAATTATGCACTACATGTGCACAAAAAAAATATTAAAAGGTGAAGTATGACTAGACAAAGGGTATACAAGCTCTGATACCACATGTTAGAGATCTTCTAATTCATATGCCACAAAATGTGATGGAAACTTGTGAGTATTGGCTTGAACTAGGGACCTTGCCCTTTAGGGGTAAGGCATCCTCCCATCAAGAAAGTTACTTATGTAGTTAATATAACTATTCGTTTAGAAGTTATAATAATTACTTAATATCACATAAATAGTTTAATTAATATAATAAATTCTGACCATATAAATTTAAATATAAAATATATTAAATTCCAACATTCTCCCACTTGGTCAGACAATTTATTATAATTAATTTTATATACTACGGATATATACTTTACACAAAAGAAAATAAATTATATGAATCATGGCGGTATGTCCTTTATCGAATAAGTAGTACCTTCCATGTATTATAATATAATTTTAATTTCTTTTCAAAGTCTCAAATGTGATAAATAATATTCTATATGAATAAACCAAATGCTTATTCTAGGCCCTCCAATAAAATGTGTCATTCTCATAATATATGCATACCAAATAAAAGAGAAACACACAATAATAAGAATTTCATTAAATATGTTGTAATACAACACGTTAATTCATAAGTGACATAATTGAACATCTCATATGAGTTATAATTCTTTATTTATAATGACATGTCTTTCTATAAAGAATCTGCGATATATGTTCAATAGATACATTCTATATACGAACACTTACGTTTAATGTGTTCCTTTAATTACTAAGCACTTTAATGTCGACAACACATTATTTCGACTCTTAAATTTATATACTTAGCAAATAATGTATTCTTAAATTATCAAATCCTTAATGATTAAGGATAGACTCATTATCTCAAAATCGAATGACAAAATTCTTCAATAAAATACGATGTCACCTTAAAATAAAACATAACAAGTATGAAAATATTTTATAAAAACTTATTTCCTCTCTATATCATTTATTTATGAAATCCACCTTTTTTAAAAGTATTACATGTAGTGAACAATTATTTTTTTTATCCATAAAAATTGTTCACTTCATGTAATAACTAATCTATCAATGAACGTTAAGATATCATCAATGAAAATTGATGATTTAACTCCCACTAACTTCATGATATATAAAATGATCAATAATATAGAAACCAAATGAACAAATCACAAATAGGAAAATACAAGTGCATTTTTGTTATATTTTACAGAAGTTGTAAAATCATGCACATATATAACATAAATAGGCACATCAAAATTTCATACACATAAAATATGTTTGTCAGTGCAATTCATATCAAAATATGAATCTATGTGTCATTGAAATCTACCTGTGGACAAAGATTTTAACACACAATTATTCCATATCAAATTATATACATGAAATTATGTGTCATTAAAATTTACCTGTAGACAAAAACTTTAACACATCATAATTTCATGTTTTAACTTTTATGATGAAAGAAATAAACAATAATAATCTTCCACCCTAACTAAATATAAAAGTATAATTTTTATGATGGAGAAAATAAATAATAATAATCTTTCACACTAATTAAATATAAAAGCACAATTAACATTCATGTGAGGTAAAGTTAATGTATCTTTTATGTTTAATTAAAATGTTGATGTCACAAGATACAAATGACATAAATCTTAACTTTTTATGATGGAAAAAATAAATAATAGTAATTTTCCATCCTAATTAAATATAAAAGCATAATTAATTTTCCTAAAAAAAACTAATGTATCTTTTATATTTAATTAAATTCAGCGGCACACTATGCCATAGCCTCCTCGCCCCAAAATTCTGCTCTCGTCAAATTTGTTCGTTGCCTTCTCAAGTTCTTCCTTGGTGAATATCATGAATGTAGCAGCACCTTGTGAATTGATCTGCTGTTGTAGTACCACACCTCCATTCTGCTTGAAGAAGTGTCGCTTGGCTCGAATGAGCTTTCTCTTCTCCAGCCCAAGGTAGATCCAGGTACCGACAACGACTAAGAAGAAGATGCCACTGCCCAATCCTGTCCATATAGTGTTTCAAGTAGCCCTTCGTCATGGAGCCGGAGAAAACTGTCGCCGACGAGATCGGTGGAGCTGAACTCGTACGCATCCTGGCTGGCAAGAATATATTAATTATTAGTTACATTTAAGGTTACAGCAGGTTTCATTTCCTTAAATGTACTAATAGGCTGGACAAGTTCAATTATAGGATATTTCTTTTGTCTCAAGAATGTTATATTGTAGTTTTTGATTCTTGTCTTATCACATAAAAAATATTAATAAATTATTGATTTGCATAGTCCAAGGAAATAAAAAAAATCTGCTTTTGAAATTTTCCTGATATCATATCCTAAGGCCTCGTTTGGATTGAGGTATTAGGGGGAATAAGGTGGAAGATGGGTGAGTGGTATTAGTTAAATCGTGTTTGGGTAAAAGATTTTAAAAGTCATATGGTGTTTGGAGGGGTGAGTCACACCTTCAAACACCAAATATTTCATTCCATCAAATTGGTGAAATTAGAAGGAATGAACTTTTTAGGCAAAACTACCCCTTTAAATAACTTTCTAAAATTATATCATAGTTCATTTAAAATGATATGCTTCCTTATATTATTTTGATTTATGATAGAAAAATATTTGACTTGAATTTATTTATTGGTTTAACTTTTTTTCTATCTTATTTTATAATTATTTAATACTTATATTTGTTTATCTTTTATTTATTCACATTTATTTTTTCTCGGACTGATTCCTTTTTCATAATATTTTAAATCTATTGAATGTCATCATAATATTTTTTCAAATTAGTTATTTTTTATTAAATTTGAGATAAACAATTATTTTTATGATCATTTTTACTTTAGCATCTTAAAGTATTGTCATTTGAACAATATTTTTTATTTATGTAATTGTAATATTAATTTTTTTTCACTCTTTTTATATTTGTCTATCATATTCGATCTTTTTTATCTTTATTTCAAAAAAATAAAAAAAAATAAAAATATTGTGAAAGAAACAAAATACATTGAGAGGAAAATAATACTAAAGATAANTCGATCTTTTTTATCTTTATTTCAAAAAAATAAAAAAAAATAAAAATATTGTGAAAGAAACAAAATACATTGAGAGGAAAATAATACTAAAGATAAGAGAAAAACTATATAAGAGATGTAAATAATGATAAATATATAAATATTATAATAAATCAAATAAATATATAATAATATTATATTTATTAAGGGTCATAATTAATAATATATAATAAAGGATATAAATGACTTTTTATTTAAATTATTCAAATATGTCATGATTTAGTTTAACCCATCCACCACCATAAAATTTTATTCAAACATGAGTTTAATAATAATTCATCACACTTCACCACACTCCAGCACCCCACCCTATACTCCACCATCTCACACCACCCCTCCATTAGTTAATTGTCAAACAAGGGTTATTTTCGTTAACGTCTCTTCAACTATATTTTATTTCACATCTAGTCATAAACTATACATTAACTAATTTAAGTCCTCAAATTTATTTCAATTTTTCAATATAATCCTTCCGTTAGATTTTAATCAAAATTTTATCAAGTTAATTTTTTAATAATTATGAAATATAATTCTTATCCTAGATTCTTTAATATAATAAAAAAAGCTTTGTAAAAAAATAAAGTAAGGATAGATATATTATTTAATAATTATGAAATATCTTGATCAAGTTATTATTTTATATTTTTAAATATTATAATATTTAAAAGAAAATGATAAAATTGTTATTTTGTAATTAATAAAAAGTAAAGTTAACAGAATTTTAGATGAAGTTTAACAAAAGAATTTGATTAACAAATCGATATAAGTTCAAGGACTAAAATTATTAAATTTATAATTTAAGGTTATACGCAAAAAAAATTATAAATGAGGGGATCCCTTAAGTACGAGTGACATTGCGATGATTGTCCTGATTTCCTTGCCATAATGTGGATAGCGATGTAATGAAGGTTTAATCTCCTTCAATTATCATGATTTGGAGGCCTTAGTGCTACTTGCCTATACCCATGAGGTATTCTAAATTTGGCTTTGCTTTGTCCTCTTTCTAATGACGACTGCGAGAAAGGTTAAGGGTACCTTTGGTCTTCTTTTGTAGTTCTCTGGTTATTTGCAGTGTTTTTTATCCAGTATTCTTCAAATTAAAAATAGTCAAGGGGGAAGTCTAAGGGTATGTTTGGATATAAGAGAGTAGGGGAAGGGAGGGGAGGGGAAGATAATGGGAGAGAAGGAAATGGAGAGTAAAATTCTTTATCCTTCATTCAACCCCAATTTTGGATAATCATTTTTAGTTAGTTAGAAGGAGAAAGAGGGTTAATTTTTAACTTTCCCCTCCTAAAAATTATTATCCAAACAAGGTTAATTATTACCCTCCCCTTCATTACCCTCCATTACCCTCAATCCAAACATAGTGTAAGGATATTAACATAATCTCCTGCAGATATGCTGTCCGGCTTGCACGTCTAATTACACTCATAGGGTCATCTGCAATTTGTTGCTTTACCCCATTCCAAACTCATTTCTTATACCCCCTACAAAAAGATTTAAGTCATCTGTTGTTCTTCTTTTGATATTTCATTCCTATCTTTTCCCTTAGGCCATGTTTGGAAGAAGAACAAGACTAATGAGAATTAGCAACAATATTCATTTTTTAATTCTTATGAAGAGAATAGAATTGAGATATTCTTATGGTGATGTTCTAATGAATGTTTAGATGATTTAATTAATATTGTAATAATTAAAATTAGATAGTATTTGATTGAAGTAAGAAAAAATATTAATATTATATTATATTTTTTAATATAATTAGGGAAGCAATAATTATAATTAATTTATATATTTTAATTATTAAATTTAAATACTTATATATATATATATATATATATAGTTATAATTATACAAAATAATATGTAATTAGTCTTTATTTTATTTACAATAAAATATTAACTACTAAATAATTATGATACAATGGAAATTAACTAATACTTGCAAAGAATAGTTAATATTTGTGTATCATTCTATTTTTTAATAATATTATTATCTAAAAATAAATTAAATACTTAATTATTAATACTTATGAAATTATATTTATTTGTTATTCATCTATAAAGTTACACTTTTTGCAAAATTTATAATATGCTAAAAACTTAGTTAATTATAATTGATTATATAATTATGAATATAAAATAATTTAATAAAGCAGTTAAAAGAATTGGTGGAACAAAAAAAACTGGATAGTGTTCGATTGATCGAAATGATAAAACAATAAATTTAATACTTATTGTATATTTTTATTAAATATAATTAGGGATTTATAGGACGTGTTAGTTATAATTAATTAATTAAATTTTAATTATTGAATTAAATAATGATAAAAAATATTAGCATTAATTCTAATTATACAAATTAACAGATAATTAATCTTCATTTTATTTAATAAAATATCAACTACTAAATAATTATGATATTATAATTATTAGCTAATACTTACAAAGACTAGTTAATATTTATCGACATTCTTTTTAATAATATATTATTATCTAATATTTAATTATATACTTAATCATTTAGTTTAAGAAATAATATTTAATTAATATTCATATGCAATGACACAATTTTGTGCAAAATTTATAAAAATGTTAAAAACTTAATTAATTATAGTTAATTATATAATCATTAATATAAAATAATTTAATTGTGCAAGTTAAAAAAAAAATTGGGTGGCACAAAATAAATGTTCTTACTCATGGCAAGAACATTTTGTTCTTGTGTAAAGAATAAAAAAAGATGATTTCATCAATTTCAAGATGGTTTTATAATTTGATGGAATAATCTTGTTCTCGGGCTGTTTGGATGTTCAAATTGAAATAAGGTGATTATTCTTCCTTTGTTTCCATATCAAACAAGGTCTTAGGGTGCATTTAGCAAGTGGAACCGTAATCAAAATCGACTCCGATTTCACTATGATTCCCCAAACGACGTGACAGTTTGAGGAACCAAGTGTCGAACCCAACCGGAGTTCCACCGAGCGGTTCCTCGGTTCCGTGCAAAGCTGCAACAACAACTTATTGTTGTTGTTGCAACTTTTTTTTTCAACTTTTATTTTTTTTTTCAACTTTGCTGCTGACGTTTTTTTTTCTTTTCTCAACTTTTAATTTTAATTAAGAAGTTGATTAAAATAATAAGTTATAATTTTATAATAAATTTTTTTTATGAAAAACTTTATATTACTTTATGTTTAATTTATAAATAAATTATTTTATTTGTATAATTAATAATTTTCTAAATAAAATATTTCTTAAAAAATATTATTGCTAAAATAATATTTTGTGAGTTTAATTTTATATTAATTTTTTAATAGTTTTAACTAGTATATTTTATAAAATATATTTTTATGAAAATATTACTTTATGATATTAATTTTATATTACTTAATATAAAATTTAAATTTAAATAAGTTGTATTTTTTAAAAACATATACTTTATATTTCCAGTTCACACTTTTTATCCAAATATCCTTAGAGCCTATCTACAATCATTACATTTTTAGTTCATCCAAACACAAGTAGAATTAATCTATCAAATCGAAGAACCCGAAGAACCCTCGGTTCTCCATCCAAACACACCGTTATTTCTTCTAACAATATATCTTGTGTTTGATGCAAATTCTTTTGGGCTTAGTTTGGAAACAAGAACCAGAACCAATTTAGGTTCCCAGTGAATAGTTGATGTGATTGATTAGTTCCAGTGTTGTGTTTGGAAGTCAATAGAACTAATGATTAGAACTAAAAACTTGGGTTCCACCTGTGTTTGGATATAGTTGGTATTTGAAGGATGAATCAATTGTCATTCTTATTTTAATGACCATTACATATTTAATAATTTTTTAATAAATATAAATAATAAATGTTGTATTATATTTATTTAACACAAATATATTTGTCATATTTTAGTCAAAAATTATATATATTATCAATATTATGACGTATGTTATCGTAAAAATATTAATACTTACTTTTTATTAATTAGTTGTAGAAATCTATTTTTAAGCTCCCGGATAGTAAAAAATTAATGTTAAAACAAATATATTTGTCATATTTTAGTCGAAAATTATATATATTATCAATATTATGACGTATGTTATCGTAAAAATATTAATACTTA
>LTAE01013135.1:0-10759 GCA_001647135.1 Pontederia paniculata
TAATAATAATAATAATAATAATAATAATAATAATAATAATAATAATAATAATAATAATAATAATAGTAATAGTAATAATAATAATAATTTGTCCAACGAAACGCGTTTTAGGGTCATGTCCGGTCTCCAACGCGGGATTATCTCTGACATTTTATTAAATTTCTTCGACATAATCCGATGCATGATCTAGTATTAGGGCAACACATACCATGTTCAGATGAACCCTGATCGTGTTCCATGATCGATATATTATTAGGGTTTTTCTTCTTCTTTTGTAGTTACGATCTATGTTCGAGAAGGACGCGAACCATGTCCAGACTAACTTTCGATTTGTTTATTTAATTACTCTGAGACATGCCCTCCATATCCGGGGTGACACGGGCCATATTTTGTGTCCCTGAGGCCATATTTGATGGACGACGCTATAGTTTGTCCCTATGGACACGGGCCGTGTCAAAGGAGGATGCGGTCCATGTCCGACCATCTGGATCGATATTTCATTGATTTTTTATCAATAAAACTCCATATTTTGGTATAGAAACTATCATGTAATTATGTTTGAATAACATTAACATCTAGGAGACTAAATAAGGTTCAAAACATCATAATTGTGACAGTAAGATATTTCTATCTTGGGCAAAAGCCTAGTATGCAATTATCTAGCATAAGAGGCATATCTAGAGGGTTTCGCCTATGTACATACCTATTCTCATTAGCTTATTTGTTCTTTGTATTCTAACAGTCCTCGCCTTCTTTACCTCAAACTTTGTGCCGTCATCGATATCCTTCACATTCTCCTAACAGGGTTTTGGTATCAATTTACATGAGAGAAAGAGAAAGAGAGAGCAAACCATGAGGGAGAGGGCTAAGTTCTTACCTCTGCACTTAGGAAGAGAAGAAGAGAATAAGATGAAGAGAATTCTGCAACGGCTAGAGCTTGATAAGGAAGAGAGTTCTTACCTCTGCACTTAGGAAGAGAAGAAGAGAATAAGAAGAAGAGAATAAGAGAAATGAATTATGAGAGTTTCTCTACGCTAAGGATCTATTTATAAGGTTTTTCTAGGATGTCATTGAAGCATGCATTTTATAACATATTTTAGGGCTTGCATTAGGCATGATTTTGAATCATTCTCGCATAGCATGCATATATTTTTTATCTTTATTTTTCATATTGTTTCAAATCCAAAATCTACTCCTATTTGGTGCTATTTAGTAGGAAATTAGCTAAAGAGGCTATGGAGAGGCTGAAATGGACCTGACATCAAAAAAGGAACTTACTCAAGAAGAGGAAATCAGCATCAAGGAGCCATCACGGGCCGCGACAGATCATTATGGGCCATGATAAAGTAAGATATGCTGAAAGGAAGTCCCTCACGGGCCATTACGCACATATCACGACCTTTACAGGAGACATTGCAACTTCAACCCAGGCTGTACAAGCCGTGATGGTTCATTACGGGCCATTAGGGCAGAGATCACGACCACGATGCTCATATTATGACCCTTACAACAACAGTCATTTCAACCATCAGATATATCATGGCCCGTACCACCATATTACGGGTCGTGAAGGCATATATCATAGAGCGTCACCACGTATCACGACATAAACAACAACGACTGATTACTAAATGTTCATAATCACGGGCGATGAAGGAAATAATGGGCCGTGAGAGAATAAGAGTCAATTTGCAATCAAAGCCCGAGTTACGGGCCATGATAGATCATCACGGGCCGTGATGACTTGAGACACCATGAAGAATTACATACTTACGAGCCATGAAATTTTATCACAAGCTATGAGAGATTGACAGAGATCTATATGTTCGAGATTTTGACATGATTTGACGAGAAAGATTGGTATTTGATCTGAGACTTTAAAGATTAGAAATCAACATATTTCTGAGGATTTGGATGAGTTTTTTATTGGATTTCCATCACCACCATTGATTAGGAAGCAGATTTGAACATAGGGTTCATATGCAACTATGATCTAACCCTAGGAAACCCTAATATGAGAGGTGGAATAAAAGAGTTTCATCTGCAACTTGAGAAGGGATGCTAGTAGCCATCAACCAAAGCTAGAACGTTAAAGAACAGAGATTATTGCGAAAGATTTCTGAGAAGGAGTCAAGGCAACACATACATTGAGGAGTTTGTTCAACACATGTTCAATGTCTGAAAGAGTATTATCTTGTTCCATACTTTGTTGGGATGAACCTGCATTAAATTTCATTTTCTGCATCTATCTTGTGACGAATTTTGTATGTAAATGAATGATTTATTTAGTTTAGAACTTGTACGCTTTCGCAGACTTCAATTATAATTCTAGGTTGTTTCGTTTCCTGAACATGATTGCCTGAGTTTTTTGAATTTTTGTTTGATCATTACTTGTGTAGTATGGTCAATATTTTATGCAAATTCATATCATGCTATTGTGATTCGTTAAGGTCGTGTGTGGCCTGTTAGGTTAACCCGTTACGGGTAATTTAATAGTTTAGGAAGACATTTGCATGCGTCTTATGTTGATAATCTAGAAAGTAGAGTCATTAAGGAATACTTGATTGATTTATCTATTAAGGAAGGTCATATTAATAGTTGTTCCTAATCCATCTGGAGAGTCAACTTGTGGGATCGACAACCTTTACTCTTTACACACTATTACTCGAACGACTAGTGCACTTGCTAACATGTATTGTCTGTGTTCGTATTTTTCACATTAAGTTTTTGGCGTCGTTCCCAGGAAAATATATGTTAACTATTTCTAATTTTATGTTCCTTTGATATTATTTTTATTTTTTATTTTATTTGTGGCTGTGCATTTTTTAGGAGCAAAACACAACCATCAATTCTAGAGGAATCAAGCCAAAGAAATTGTCGATTGACTAGAAGCCCAAGTCAACCACTACACTTCGAACTAGAAATCAAAAGATTCATCTGTTACTTAAGGAGAGAAATGGCAGAAAATCGGAGTGCCGAACATATTGCTGACAATGAAGAGGAAGTTGAAATGACTATGAGGGATTATGTAGCGTAGAAATGACAATGAACATATATATGTCATCAATATAAAAATTATCGCAAAAAAATTCAAATATATGTATTTAAAGACCAAAAAAATATAGAAACCAGTATTATTTTTGAATGATAGAAAAAAAATTCCTTTTAGACTGAAGTGTTGGAGATTAAAGAAAACAATTCCACAAAAAATAGAGTCAAAGAACAATTGAATAAAAAGAAAATTACCATATCAATTGATGCCACAAATATAAGAATAAAGCAGCCTATAAATAGACATTAATGTGAGAAAATGCAATGCAAAAACATGGAGTTAATGACAAAAAATGTGAGAAAGAACATGAACATAACACTATAAGTAATAATAGAATATGTAATGCATCAATACCACCACTAACATAATCTTACACCAAAACATAATTGATTTTTTAAAACAAATAAGTTATGCCATATTGGCGCTGATGTGGACTATATTTTGAATCACATTTCAACAATTTTTCTCAATTCAAACCTACAAACTTCAAGTAATTAATTTTTTGAAAAAATGTGCTTACACATAGGAAAAGCTTTGGTGAACAAGTTTGTCATTTGTTCATCTATGTCACAAAATTCTAACTTAAATTTCTCCTCTTCCACTAGATCACGAATGAAGTGATGACATATCTCAATATATTTTTTCGTCCATGAAGAATTGGATTCTTGGTCATTATTATTGCTGATTTATTATCACAAAAAATAGTTGTTGCTTCACTATAAAGTCCCCAAAAGCATACCATCCCACTTGCCTGAATATCCTCTTGGAGATTGTACGACGTTTATGCTATGCTTTGACTTTATCATTGACTATTTTACTAGTGAACAAAATGCAGAATAATTAAAGCTAAAAACTCTTTTATCAAATATAAATGTGCGAAAGTCTTACATCAAACTATAAAGTCTTCAACATACTAAATTGTTACAACTTAATAGAAACTAAAATTAAGAGACATCAAGACCAAGGACCATTAACTCATGTGCAAGTAGCATCCATCATGAGCATCAATCGCCCATTCACCACCAGTCCAGAAATGTATGCAGATCCACTGCTTGCAGGATCCAATAAAGGGAGGTAATTATCCAATGAGCTATAAAGTCCAATATATAAGGCACAATAGATATAACTATCATGATAAAATATAGCATGAGGAATAAGCTAAGACAATATCCAAAGACATAGTCAAATATCATTAATCCTCAATCATCACTAATATGCAATATATAACCTTTATTTCTATTCCATACAATGCTATGAAATACTTTGACTTCTTTCTCTGCAATGCTTTATAAGAATACTCTGATTCCTCTTCCTATGAAATGCTCTGAATCAATGCTTTGTTTGCTTTCTATTCAATACTCTCTGGATCAATGTTATCGACAAAGATCATGTTAAGATATGACATAGGATGTGTTTCATTCCTACATTAATAATAATAATAATAATAATAATAATAATAATAATAATAATAATAATAATAATAATAATAATAATAATAATAATAATAATAATAAAACTTTGTCCAACGCGATACGCGTTTCAGGGTATGTCTAGTCTCCAACGCGGATTATCTCTCACATTTTATTAAGTTTATTCAACATAATTTGATGCATGATTGGGTGTTAAAGAAACATGGATTGTGTTCGGCTAAACCCTGGTCATGTTCCACGACCGATATATTATTAGGAATTTTCTTTTTCTTCTATGGACGTGATCCATGTTCGAGAAGGACATGAATTGTGTCCTAACTATATTTCTATTTGTTTATTTAATTACTCCGAGATACTCCCTCCACGTCTAGGGTGACAAAGGCCATGCCCGGTATCCTTGAGGCCATGTTTGATGGACGAAGCTAGAGTTTTTCCCTATGGACGTAGGTCATGTCGAAGGAAGATGTGGTCCATGTCCGGCAATCTAAATCAATATTTCATTGATTTTTTTGGTTAATAAAACTCCATATTTCGATATAGAAACTATCATGTGATTATGTCTAAATACATTAATATCTAGGAGACTAAATAGGGATCAAAACATCATAATTGTGACAATAACTTATTCTTAACTAGGGCAAAAGCCTAGAATGCAATTATCTATCATAAAAGACATATCTAGTGGGATTTGCCTATGAACATATCTATTCTCGTTAGGTTATTCGTTCTTCATGTTCTAACGGTTTTTGCTTTCTTCCCCTCAAACTCCACATTCTCATTGATATCCTACACGTACTCCTAACGAGGTTTTGGTATCAATTTAGAAGAGAGAAATAGAAATAGAGAGGAAACCATGTGGGAGAATGCTAAGTTCTTACCTCTGCACTTGGGAAGAGAAGAAGAGAAAAGAGGAAGAAAATTCAGCGACGACTAGGACTTGATAGAAGAATAATGAATTATGAGAGCTTATACAATTTTTTTTCTTAGGTTGTTCATGCATCCATCCTTTTCCCTTTTTTAAATGAACATGGTCATCTCCCCGCCAAGTGAATCTGTAGTAGGTTCTCGCTAAATTTACACAAATAAAATCATATTATTATATACATCAAGTAATGTGTAGTAATTCTCGCTCACAAGTAATAACATAATCAAATAACAAGAGTAAAATTTTAAAAATATTGTACTAAACATTCTCATACCACTTCATGGAGATATTGAAGAAAAGACTTTGACCCTCCATAATGATTTGCCCCTAGATTCTTGCAACTGTTGGAGTTGACATCACTTTGTTTCTATTAAAAAAACATATCATTGATGCTAAGATAATCAATAGGTAAAGATGTTAAAAGTAAATGATCTTTTACTTTTTATATTGGTCAAAAGTAACGATTTAGGCATTTGCAACATCGACAGCGGATCTTATTTAATGAATCACAATGAGCAATCACAATATTTATGAAACTATTTAAACTAATAATGTATTCATGACTTCCTTTCAAAGAATGCTTAATCCATCTTCTCTCCATGTTTTGATTGCCTAATCTAAAAATTTGCTTAGCAATATATCAAAATTAAAAGCAAGATATATGTGCATAGTTAAATAGAGCATTATAATCACATCATATCAAATATAAAAATTCATACCTAACTTATGTTGTTGTATAGTCAATTTCCCAAAATGCAAATTCCTCTTTAGGAATCTAAAGCATTAAAAGAAAAGAATTTATTAATAATTAAATTGAATATATTCAACAATGCAAGATCCTGCTCTAAGAGAACGTCTCGCACGCGTGTCGACTAGAGAATAGATGATGTGTGAGACAACACACATCATCTTTACACACACGTGTCGTCTCTGCGCGAGACAAAATGCATCGTCTCTGCGCATGTGTGTTGTCTCACGTAGAGCCGATAGGGCATCGTCTCTGCACGCAAAATGCATCATCTCTGCGCACGTGTGTTGTCTCATGTAGAGACGATAGGGCATCGTCTCTGTGTGCAGAGACGATGAAAGCGATAGACGACGCTGACATGCATCTTTGAGAGACAACACCGCAGCACGTCACTAAGGGACGATGCGCATCGTCTCTACGGGACGATGTCGCTGCATGCTAAGATGGTCCCAACGTCTCTGCACACCTAGAGAGGTGAAAGAAGAGCAGACACTCACCGATGGAAGTGGGAAGACCGAAGGCCGAGATGCACACCAGAAAAATTAGGCCCATAGAGGAGAATTGTTATGTGAAAGAAGAAAGGAAGGACGTAATTTAGGTGAAAAAGGATTTTCAATAATGATCTTATTTCATTATCTAAAATTCATCCATTATCTAAAAATAATAATCTTATATGTTAATTAATTAATATTTTAAATTTAAATTAGTTATTTAATCTAAGCGGGAAAATAATTATATTAGGAGGGAAAAGTTAATTATATTTTTTCGAGGAAAATGTAGAAGATGGAGGTAATCTTTTTTTCTGTCAAAACTAAAAAAAATATTATTGTTATTCTATATCTTGATGAAATCTTCATTAGTTATTTTATGTATATAGAATTATTATTATATTTAAAATATAAATTATTTTATATAATCCAAGTATATGTTTGATAATGTTGGATTTTTTTTAAAATAAATCTTTGTTTAGCTTATTAAAATAAATAAATTAATAATTATCAAAATATATGTAGAATCTTTTTGTTGAATAGAAAATTAATAATGTTCGTTATTTACATAATGAATATAATTAGCTATGAAATACGAATTTGTGGCAATTATAGGTATTTGTTACCACGATAATAACTTTTTATGGTTATAGTTGAATTTATACTCATAAACATTGCAATCGTGACTACAAAGTCACTACAACAAAATGATCATCTAAGGACGCATATTTACTTTATTAGAGATGCATATATTGCGTTCTTAACAAATTCACCGACGCTACAAAAAGCGCCTCAATACTTGGTGTCCCAGAAAATATTAAGGACGCAAATAAATGCGTCTTTATCTAGCATCGCTAACATTGAGACACTATAAATTGTGTCTTTATTAAGCGTTGATACCTTAAGGACATAATGATATGCATCATTATTAATATTAAGACACATTTATATGCATCGTTACTAAGTGTCCATAATGTAAGGACGTTTTTAACTATGTTATAAGTGTCACTAAGATAAGGACACCTCTAAATGCGTCCCTAATAAGCATCGTTAATACTATAACACAAATTTATATTGCGTTCTTGACAAGCGTTGCTATCACATGCATTTTACAAATTTAAATAAAAATTTTCCAAATTAAAAAATGTCAATTAGAGTAATAAGAAAAACTATTATATCAACTTGAAATATATTTATTTCTCACTGTACATCAAATATTCATAAAGTAACATTATAAAGTAAATTCTACATAATAAGATATTTGAACTAAATAAAATGACTAATTTAAACTCTTCCATAACAACGAAACTTGAATTTACATATTGACAATTGAATTCCTTAATTCATGCCCCTGTTCATATGAAAAAGACTAATAAACAATTGATCAAAATTATCTAATCAAATAATTATAAAAATATATTTTTAAAATTATTAATACACTCAAAATAAATTATTTACTTGTGAAGTTGATGATTCTTTTGCACTTCAATATATTATTAAAACCAAATATAAATTCATGAGAGTGTGACAAGTGTCATTTTGTTATAATGTCATATCATCCATATAAATAAAAGTAATAATTATCATATAAATATTGATTTAACAAAAATAAAATATGAGTTTGGCTTAATTTATAATTAGGTCTCTTAAAATTTTTATATTATAATTGTTATTCTTTTACAATTTAATAATTTTAAAAATATTTATTTAAAAAAATAAAAAGATGAATAATCTTATGTGGTTTATCTCGTCCTAATTATTACATATATATTAAAAAATAAATTTTGTAGCATTAATATTTCACAAATTCATGACGCTCATGACAAATTATTTTCATCTCAATATGTACATTTTCTTGTAGTGTGGCAGGAATGCTCTTATTCATCCTATCCTACTCTAGTCCTCTATGAATAAGATGGCTTCATATTTTCCTTTTTTTTATGAGAAAAGGTAGTGTGCATTCCACAGATGTTGCATTTGATTTTCAAATTGAAAAGAATATATATACACGTTCTAAATTTTGAAAAAAAATTAAAAATAAAAAATAAATATAATATAATAGTAAATTCTAATTTAATTCCTTCCCTAATTTGTGTTCTTATTTTAAAGATATTAATATATTATTCTTATTTTATTAAATATGGTGCATATTTATAACACTAGTTTTGTAAAAGAATGAGTTAATTAAGAATGTTATCTAATATAAAGAAAAATTTATTAAAGCATCATAACGATAGGTAAATTATTTTTTTCATGTGTTTTTGAACACTATTAAAGGTGTTATTATGAATTGAAACACAAATCAACTCTAATATAAAAAAATTAAGGACACAATTCAAACAGCGTTTTAATATGAGAATGCAAATTATTTGCGTCATGATATGATGCTATACGAAGACATAAATTATTTTGTGTTGTAAATATTTTATCTTAATAAATTATTATATTGAAATGCAAATAAATTATGTCTCTTTATTGCTTACAAAAATAGGATGCAATTAAATGAGTGTTACTATATGAGGTTGCAATTTTATTAGTGTTACTACATTTTGACTTAAGTTGTTTTCACTATAATTTATTGTGATACAATATTAAAAAAAATTATAAAATTTAGGACGCATTTCAAATAGTGTTTCTATATTATTAAATTTGGAGACACAACATCGAAGTGTGGTTATGATATGAACTAATATAAAGACGCTTAAATTATTGTGTCTTAATTTTTAAAAATTAGGACGTGAATTATAGTGGCGTCCTTAATATTTTATAATAATTTGGACGCTATAAACAGGTGTATAAAAAATTGAACGCTTTGTATAAAAAGACAACGCTATCTATTACGTCCTTAAGGATGCGTTCTTAGATGATCATTATGTTGTGGTGAGTATAGCTATATCCACAAACATTCAAATGTTGTTATTAATTCGTCACTATAAAATATATTTGTGGTAGTGTATATTAATCCACAAAACAAACTTCTTAATGTTCTTTCATCAACATGGATTATTGGATTGTATCATCATCATCAAATCAAAGTTTTTCATTAACATTCATAGGAGTAGCATCAACTTTGCAATTCATCATATCAAAGCTATTAAAAGATCAGGAGCGTATTTCTTTTGAGAAATGAATATGTCATCATTTCCTTGCTTTACTTGTAGTCCAAGAAAATAATTCAATAGGTTCAAGTCAGTCATCTCAAAATTCATCATCATGCATATTTTAAAATTATCTACAATTAATTGAGAAGATCCAATATAAAGTATATCATTGACATAAAGGAAGACTAATAAATTTAGAATCTTTTTTCTTTCAAATAAAGTGTTGGCCCAATTTCACTTATGCGAAAGCCATTTTAAATGCAAAAAATCAATTTTGCTATACCATGCATGATGAGCTTATTTCAAACTATATATGATTTTTTTTAACCTGTATACCTGTGTTGGCCCAATTTTTTTTAACCTCTATACCATGCATGATGAGATTATTTCAAACTATATATGATTTTAAATGGAAAGTGTTGGCCCAATTTCACTTATGCGAAAGCCATTTTTTTTCCTTCAATCATTACTTTGGTCGTCCACTGTTTTATCTCATGAGCCTACAGACGCCCTCTTCCAAAAATTGACAATCTTCCGATCGTTCACTGTCTTCACTTTAAAAACCCTTGGACGACCAATGTCTTCATCTTCAGCTCTACGGTCGTCCACTGTTCATCTTCGGACGACCGTTCCTTCCTTTGCCATATCATCATTGGCTAAACTTCATCATAGGGCGTCCACTTCTCCTTGGAGTGCCCGTTCTTCAACCTCTGTACTGTTGATTTAGAACCTTCGGTCGCCCAATGTTCTTCACCGGACGACCTATCCTGTTCAACCTTGTCTTCAGTCGTCCACAAAACAGCTTTGGTCGATCGCTCAGTACTTGGCTTCATTTCTTCGATCTTTGTTCTTCACATCGGTCGACTACTTCACATCCTTTGGACGATCATTGCACACTTAGGATTTTTTCTTTATGTCTTCTCTATTCATAGGTCGCCCGTTCTTCAACCTTAGTCGACCTATCACTTACTGAAACATAAAAATCTTGTCTTTCAAAGATCAATTCAAAAGTTGA